>VYXH01004075.1:149060-197740 GCA_013397275.1 Burhinus bistriatus
GGGTTGGGTTCCCCCCCCCCCCCCCCCAAAATGACTAATATTAATGAACCCCATTTTCACAAATACAAGTTATTTGCCTATTGCAGTACAGTATCTGTAAAGATGGTTCCTGAACTTCAGTTAAAAAAAAAAAAAAAATTATTGCAGAACAGACTTACTTCTTCTGTCCTCTTTGTTTGCGTGGCACTGAGTTTTGCCTTGGAGTTCTCTCACAAACTCCATCGGTGCTGTCGCTGGCTTCACTCTTATTTAAAGGCTGGTTTTTCCATGGGATAACATACCCAGGAGTCGGACTGAATTGTTTTAAGTCTCCTTGTCCTAATGAGCTCCGTTCTCCACAGTAACAAAAGGCGCAGAGTTGTTCGCTGTGAAAGGGAAGATAATTACTTCTTTTTTGGGGGGGAAAACAGCAGAGGATACACCATCAAAGAGCAACTTTCATGCCAATTTAACCCTCTATAACAAAACAATAAAAGCTCCCAAGTGCTGTCAGGTATCAGAATTCAGCATTCAGGAGCACTATTTCCAGCTGATTTAAAGTTACGTTAAAAGAACTTTTTTGTTCACAAAAGTGCATGATTAACAAAACAAGAAGAAAACCCCATATATAATATTCAAATGATTAATACAACCTTTTTTGTTCAAAAATTCTGTGTCTCTACAACATGCTTGCTAAAAGGCAGTGGAAAACAGGACAAAAAAAAGAAAGGAATGGGAGGAAGAATTTAAATTAACACCTTACAGCCATTAAAAGAACTCAGCATTGCCATCACAGAAAAGGCAAAGCTCTGCCTTTTTGAACACAGAACATTGTTATACATAGAACTTTCTGTAAGCACATACACCTTAAGTGTAACACAACATGCAAATACTCTACACCAAAGGTTTAATGAAACATGGAAAAAATGGAATAATGAGAAAAATCACAGCAATGGCTACAGTCACATATACCAGGGCATACGACATACACAAATCCAAATATCCTCATTTACTTTAAAAACAAAACAATACCTAAAAGTTTCACTAGAGGAAATTTACAGATCCTTTTTACAAATCACAGAACTGTGACCGCTACAATATCCCTGTACCATTTGCAATTATGTTTTTAACATGCATAACATAGCAACAGCATTGAAGTGACAGCTCTGACAGCGCTCCTTGTGTCACATCATATGGAAGCTACTGAAAAATATTTCTATAATAAACATATCCACAAACTTAAAACGTGAACTTCTGCAACTAATGCAGCTTGCATTAAAGGAAGGCCATTTAACACATTTTTTGTGCTTAAATGAGCAATTCTGTTTTCTTCATATTTATGCCCCTAAGACCCCAAAAAGATGCCTCAGGGAATCAGGCACTTGGATAGAGGCTTGATTTAGCCTAGATTCCCATTTAAATAGATTTCAGTGCGTCTGCAAGGTGGCACATTTGGGTTTGGGGCACCCTGTGTTGGGTGGGTGAGTAGAGGGAGGGGTAAGGTGCAAGGAAGAAAAAAACCTGAAGGCTAAACTATATATATACAAACTATATATATAAACTATAATATTCACTGAATTCTGGGGTAAAAACTATGAAGTGCCTGTGCTTTTCAGACAGGTGAAACAAAAGCAGCAACAGAAAATGGCCAAAGTAGAAAAGGAAAGTTCCAGATCAGAACAGAAGAAACTGAGCATCCAACAAATCCCCTTAGATTTGGTTTAACATACTCTGGGATGGGTCTTTTTGCCCTCACCATAGAGCAACTCCCGGGGGGTGGGGGGAGGTGGAGAAAAAAAGAGAAAAGAAAATACAAGTGGGTACTACTATTCTAGTACTGATAATACCAGACAGCCAGATGCTAAGCAAGGCAGCAGCCTGGCAGCACGTCAGGCGCACTGAGCCCAAAATGAAGCGAAATACTTCTATTCACGCTCTACAGGTAGGACTGCACTTCCCCTAAGGCAGACAGGCCTTTGGGGACATGCAGGTCGGTGGGCAGGTAAAATAGGTCCCATTCATGGTACTCAAATTAAGACCCTACAATAGTACTGTTAGGAAACATTCACCCTCGCATTCGTGGCCTCAGTCGCACATCCCTCACTGATCCCACCTGAGCACAGCACCAGCGTCCACCAGCGCAACCCCTGGAGCTGATGGTAAATGTCTGACACGTTCCAGGAATCTTTATGTAAAGGTACCCAAAGATAAAAAGATGCAAAGAAAATATGGATAAATGTAGCAGAAGAATGGGAAAAAAATAATAGTTACAGCTAAACAGTACACACCTCTATTTTACAAGCTAGTTTTCAATGTGATAGAGGAACAAATAAATGACTATTTGTATGTCAGTGAATATAATCACCAGACTACCAGTGAAACCTGATCTGGCCTTGCAGCCAGGGTTGGGAAGAAGGAAAAGCAAAGCTATTTATGCTAGTTGAGACTAGAGAGACTTGTGAGGAGACTTAAGAGATTTAAACAGGCAGCACCATGGTACATAAATTACACTAGTTACAAACACAAGATTATCCACAGTGGAGTAAATAATTATTCATACATCCTGTTAGGACAGACTATCACTGCTCATTAAAAGACTCAAGGATAATTACAACTAAATAAACAAAGCTCCTTAAAAGTGAAGTTGTAGCAAATACGCAGTAATGTTAAGGTTTATAAAAGAGAAATACGAAACAGTAATTAAAAACAAAACAAACTAACTTTTAAAGCGGTAGTATTTGAAAAAGGAATACAGGGGTAAAGCAGGTATTTCTGGAGCCTGTAAGGCAGCTCCTGTATCACAACTTCCCGCAGTGACTTTCTGCAGGCAGAGGGAAGTGAAACAACAGGAGCAGCGAGTTTCACAGCTACTCTGCGGCGTGGTGCAGACAGCTGTGAAGCTGTCAAGAATCATATGGTTGGTGCTACTGCTCCTGCTCCAGCAAATTTTTGGACCACAGCTGAAGCAAGCGCCCGAGCGCTCACCATCGGGGGGTGGGGAGCTAGGGGAACCCTTCGCTAAAGGTTTGCGAACACACAGGTCATAGAATCAAAGCTGCAGAAGTAAAAGCCAGGAGCAGCAGAACATTCCCAGACCAAAGTCAGGAGACTGTGGGACTGAGATAGAAGGGAAGGATTATAAAAGGGGGGGAAGAAGGTTTCACACTTTCCAGGGAGGGTGAACAGAAGGGCTTCAAATGTATTGGGCACCCAAATACCTAGAAAAAACCAGCAGCAGCATACGCCCTGCCTAGCGTCTGGATGCTAGAGAGACCTTCCACAGGAAAGCCATGGTCCTCTGCTTCCCCAGCGTGTCACGTTGCTGATTCGTCATGCAGTACAAAGTGGCCAGTTCCATCACGTTAGCCTTTTAGGTTTAAGTGCTCAGTAAATATTTTAAATTATGTCTGTATGGGCAGAAGGTAGAGTTTTTTATTCCTATCATCTGAGGATTGCAAAAAGTACTTACAAATCTACTTTCCATATGTCAATATGCAATTAGAGGATCTAAATCTGTGATGCAAGAAGAGCTCTCATATTGAAGATAACGAAATTGAGATACTGGCAACTCTTAAGATCAAATCCTAGATCTGTTATCATAATTAGCATATTTTCAGAACAGGCTAATTCAAAATGGGATAACAAGCAAGAGACGATGTGTCACATATCTTTTTATACGCTACTAAGGAAAAAAAGAAAGAGAAAGCTCACCAATACTCCATTTCAGATACATCTGTGATGCTCCAAACCAAATTATAAATTCATCATTATTTGTAACTTCAACTTAATTCCTAAATTTTCCCAGAACTAATGCTACCTTTTTATATAGGTTTAAAATTCCACGAGTGGTTTATTACCAGTAGGTGCTTACATAACTTACCTCATCCCAAAGGATTTCATACATCTGTATGCACACAAATGTAAATACATAATGCAGAGGAAAAAATATGTTCAGAACAAACCAGATATGCAACTGGGTTTAGGGGATGCAGTAAGAGGCAATAAGGCTAATAACGTCTGAAGCTAATGTCTGTTCCTACCAAGCCCTGAGAGGAGACTCAGACTTGGATCTTGTTAGAAAGATGCCCTTTCTAACAGAAAACATGTCAATGTCAGCACTCTGCCACAGCCATTTTCTTCTACAAGTTCTTATTTCATTGAATTGTCCCATCAGTGCCTCTTCCTCAGTAAGAATTTACTCAACCCTCTGCCAAGAATCTAAGATGCTACGATCCTCCACAGTCTGCATCCTGACAAAGGAAAACAAAACGCCCTCCAGCCAGTTAATCCTGGAGGAAGGGAAAACAGTCACTATCTCCTCTACCTGATCAATGACATACAGTCACTAGGACTCATCCTAAAACACAGACTTTCCTGTTGAAAGGAGTTCGTTTCAACACATGCAGTATTGGGCAACTAGTTGCACAATATTGAATTACAACCAGAGAAGGAGAAATATCTTCTGGTTTGCTTGCAAATATTCAGTTAGAGAATTAAGGCAAAATTGACAGTCCCCGAAACCTTTTTTAACAGAGTTAAGGCTGCCCATCAGGATTACCAACACTTCAAGCACACCAAGTGCCCCTGTAGTTATACTCCCAAGAGTAAGCAGAAGCCCCTCCAGGATCCTTCCGAGCTGGGAAATGGCACTAAGGTATCCTGTGTCAGCCAAGGCTCCTTGATAATAAGCAGATGTGCAGACTCATTTATGTAAACATGTTTTGTTTATGCGGTGTCCCGTATCTCACAGATCTACACTTGGGTCTGCATGAGCAGCGTGCTGTGCAGCTGGTGCAAATCTTCAGAGTGGTCCACTTGAGGTTGTGTGACCCTCAACAGTATCAGATGTGACCTCTCACTCTCCTGCGTATTTTTCATACCTGGGTAGAGGCGTGACAGTCTGCAACGATACGGGACACTGCCATCCACCTGCAACTCTGTGTATACAGCTGGGGGAATATATTTCCCTTCCTCATTTTCCATAGGAAAAACCTCCTTCTGCGTCTCCAGGATCCCCGTACAGCTGAATGCTAAGGAAGACAGCAAGTGGCCTATGTTGAGCACATCTATCGGTAAGACGCTTGAAGTTATACAACCCTTTTAGTACTGAAGGGTGAAGCAAGCAAACTAAAGAAAATCCTGCAGCCGCCTTTTTTGCAGAGAGGTGTTAAAGGTCCCTGTCTTTCAGGAGAACATGCACAGGGGAATCCAAGCACCCTACAGAGATGAATGGAAGCGGTCAACAGTGGGAGAAATACAAACTCATGGATTCAGCTCAAGAGATGCTCTCCTCTTACCTGTTCTCAAATCCCTCCCAGCCTACTGTGGAACACCAATTACCAAAGAAGTTTTACTGTGCATTCAACTTTTAAATCAGTCTCATTAAAAGCAGAGGTTGTTGTTGCTGTTTAAACCGGAAAAGGCAATGGATTATAGCTAAGAAAACCCAAGGCATGGCAATTCCAGTAAGATCTACCACCTATAACTATCACCTTAACATTAAATACTGTTACAGATGACTGCTATTGCCATTTGCCACGATAATGATTGCACTAAAGTTAAAAAATAATTGGAAAGCATAAAAATAAAGATCTATTTCACTCACACTTTGGGTTGAAAAAGAAGGTGAAGAGGGTATACTTTGATTTTTGCTATGAGTTTGTTTTTAAAGGAATTACGCAATAATTTTCCTCAGTGTCTGCAAATGCCTTCAGGATGTCTTTTTCACACACACTTTAGCATTTTTGAAAGGTGAAACTGAAAAGCGTAAAACCTTGGGTTATGTTGGCAAAGTTGGCACAGATTAAAATGTTTTTAACATCTATTTTTCACAATTAAAATTAAGCTCAGCAAAATGAAATGGAGTATTTGGGACCAAAACAGAACTTTAGAGCATCATCTGTACTGATTACCAAAGCAGACTGATGAGTATTGGCCTTGAGAATTCTTCTCCCACCTAACCCTGTTAGTAGTTTTACCATATGCTAAAAGGCTAAATTAAACGCTACAGGGGACCTACTGTTTATTTAGCTATGCCAAGTTGTGCCAATGCACAAACTACTTTGCCTTCACTCTCGTTTTATGTTGTGTTATTTAAAGAGTGAATGTTTTTTCTCCTTAGCAAAGATGCACCATTGTATCATTTATGTAAATTCAAATCAAGACTCGCAAGCTGCATGTTAAGTGAAAAAAAGATTTCTGGCTTAAAACAACACCGGGGATCTGCATCAGTGTGCGTTCTAATATATGTGAGATATTCACAGAGGTAATGTTATTCTAAAACAAAATATCCTGTAAATATCTGGACCTCAATAATGAAGACTCTCGAAAGGAAACTACCAAGGAAAACTCATTAGGTGATGCATAACAACTTCACATTGACACAGGTTTAATAACCCAATAAATCACCCTGCTGAATGAATGATACTAAGGATAGAAAAGGATGAAAAAGTGCAAAATGGAGATATCACAAAGAGAGAGATGCAAAAGTTCTCAGCTGCAAGCTGTATTTAACTGTTTGACATGCAAAGTGTTCTCCTTCCAACAGGAAACTGAATCACAGAGCAACTTGAAATTTTGAAGTGGTTTGACACTATTACACAGAGTTCGTTTTGAAACGAGTATTTAACTTATGCAGCACAATTCCCTTATAAAAAGGAGGGCGGGAGGGAGTTCTTATGAACTTCAGGTGAAGAATTTTAAACTCTGAGTTTGCATAAAGCAATTAAACTGCATTAGACAATAATTGCTTTTCAATTTTTTCAAACCAGCACAGTTGGAGTTCTACAGCCATATAATCAACTTAATGATACTCTTCTCATTTGAAAGAAAGAAAACATTATCCTCCAAACACCACTACCAAAACAACGCATTTTAATGACATTTTAAAATTTAAAAAATATGAAAATACGCTCTTATTCACCATCAATATGTGTCAGCTTTAATTTAAACAAATGTTTAAAGCTCAGTTAGGATTTCATATACCCTAAATGCAGGAGAAGTTACCAGAATGCCAGTCCTGAATAAAATGGATTTAGCAGTCTACTCCAAGGCCATCTAGAAATCGTTCTTTAATGTCCATCTGAACTCACTCGTATTCTCAAATGAAAATCCCATGCAGAATGCAACTGTGAGCATACCTGAAAGGTGATTCTTCAGGCAAATTTGAGAGGTTATTTAACCTCTGAGTGACAAAACCCAAAGTAAGTACTGTATCTTTGGTGTGCCTTTGTGCCCAGAAGTGTTGTCTGTTCAAGCCGAATTCCCTCTATTCGCAAATCAACACAGATCACACCAAAACCGCATAAGCCCTGCAGAGGTGGCAGCACCTCTTAGGAGGCAACCTCATATGAAGAGTAAGTAGGGTCTTACTACCTGAAAACTACTGAACTTTAACATATACCAAGTTGGCTTTAAATAGCAGTTTTTCAAGAAAGTTTCCTCAAAATTGTTCAGTCCCATTAGGGAATGGAAAAACATGCTGTTCTGCGTAATTCAAACTTTGGTTTTTGTTTTTTTTTGTTTTTTTTTTTTTTTTTTTGTTGTTGTTGTTGTTTGTTTTGTTTTGTTTGTTTGTTTGTTTTTTGTTTTGTTTTTTGTTTTTTTTTTAAACATGTTTACAGAATAGATGAAATACACCAGAGTGGGGCTCTTTAGTCAAAACTGTGCTAGGTCAGATTAAAGGTTCATCCAGCCCCGTATGGTCAGTGTTAGAAATAGGATAAGCAGATGCACAGGGGATACTAAAGAGCAGGGCAAACATATGATACTACCCGTGCCTCCCAGCACTTTCAGTTCAGCGCCTCCCTGTTATCAGCTGTGATTCCTATATATTCAGTAATTCTCAGTTTCTCTTTCATCAACTTGCCCAGTCTGCTCTTGTCCTCACATAAATTTTCAGCAATCCACAACAACCTTTGGCAAGGATTTCCACGTCACTCTAGACAACTATCTGCTGTACAAAGAATCACCTCCTTTTATTTTGCATCTAACTCGTAACAGTTTCACTTGATGACCCTCAGTTTCTTGCATTAAAAGAAACTCAACTGTCAATATATAGCCACTCTCCCCATGCCAGCTATGATTTTGAAAGCCTCTTATATTCCTCCTCCAAGCTCTTCTACAGACTGAAGGGTCCTAGCTTACTTAACTGTTCCCCATAGGAAAGCTACTCCATGTCTTTGATCAACCCTTCTGCTGCTCTGTGAAACTTTTTAAGTTTCACTATATTCATTTTTGAAGTTACAGAGACACTTTCTGTAACCCTATGAAAATTAGTCCAAACTCATTTCTCCAAATGTTTCTAACCTCACCAAGTAGATCACGTGCTCCAGCAAAGCTTTAGCACATCAAAGCTACAAGCTCAAAAATTCCCTCTTCTCTACGAATGCTCCATTCTCTCTCAGTCCCTATGTGTGCAAGGAGTCTCCATGTGCACCATCCTTACCCCGTGAAGGAACATCCTTCAAGCAAAGGTTAGAGACACTCAGAGGGATCATCTCTGCAACTATGGCTTAGGTATACTGGGAGTTCAGATTTGGCCATTTAAACTGCCTGTACTTTCAATTAGCTGTGAAATGGAAATGAAGGAAGGAATGATGAATGAACGGGCAGGGCACGACAGAGGGCTTGCTGTGCGAGGGAAACGGAAGGTGACGGAGAAACAGGACAATTGACTGTGGGGAATAATACAGATCACACAGAAAGCCCAAGGAAGTGGGAAGAGAACACAGCCTCAGCTGACAAGGACAATGAACAAGAAAATCGAGAAAGGGGTGAGAAGAAATACCATGTCACAAACACCTGTCTGGGAGCCGCTGGAGATGGAGGGAAGGAAAATGCAGATCAGGTGAAGAGCCAAAACAGAAGAAACCACAACTGAGTGGACACTGAAATAATGATTAGAACTGATGAGCAGAGACTAGGATTAAAAAAGTAAGGAGAATGGGAATATGATGAGGAGTCAACGACATAAAAAAAAGACAAGAATCTGACACAGAAAGCTGGAGCCGAAAAAACCCACAAAAGGTAACATTTGGAAGAAATGAGAGAAGACGTTGTATTCACTCAACCCTGGAACAGAACTAAAGATCCCAGACTCTTACCGTCACCTGCGATTAACATATATCTGTGCAATCCTCTGAAAAAGCAGGCATCCCATCCACTTCTGAGCTTGGTCTACATGGGACGCTGTGTAACCAGTACTGCTGTCAGTCTGTCAGCATGGTCTGACAGACTGCCAGCCATGAAATCCTGCTCATGGGATGCTTCTGTCTGTCTGACTGCCATCTCTCATAGGAAAGAAAATCTGTCCACTCAATAGACCTGACCTGCCAGCGCTAGGCTTGCTGCCCATCGGTGGCAGGACAGCTGCATATAAGCAGAGGGACAGACCCAGGTGAAGACAAGCAGCCTTGGTAGGACGGGATAGAGACAGAAAAACTGCCTAAAAACATCCGTGAGAGGCTGAGAGTGGGATTCCAGAGACCTGGAGCACCTGCTCACACAGGGCAGGAGACGTTTCTAAGTATGGTTGCTGTGGTCGGACTATTTTATGTAACAGATTAATTCAAGGAGCAAAGGTCTGTGCAACTTGAAGGCCCGGTCATGAATGTCATTGCTCATGAGTGTCAAATTCCATGAGGTTCAAGTTCTACATGAGAGTATTAAACACATTATGGTCACAATGTCAATTGTTCAACCTAAGAAAAAGGCAGGATTAAGGCTGCCTGTGAAACCTTTCTTTGGCCCTGTTTGTGCAATACGCCTTCTGTGCTTCAAGAAAGATACTGACCACCTGGAGAGAACTCAAAACAGCAAGAAGAATCAGAGCTCAAGGAAACATCATCTACAGAGGAATTATGAACAAATTTGGGATTTCCGTTATGAGGTAAGGCATGCTGGGGAAATAAACCAAGAGCCTTTCGCACAAATCTATCCTTCGTTATCCTTGGCAGATGGTACAAGTAGTAATGGGATAAACCCAGAATGAGGAGAGTGTGGGTTCGATGTAAGGAAAGTGTTTCCAACAGTAAAAACAAAGAAGAGATTGGAAGGGACTGTTTAGGGAAGGTCTGGAGTTTTTATTATTGGAAGACTAAAGAGCAGTTTATGTAAACTTCTCTCAGGAATAATTGCTGTAGACATCTACCTTGGAAAAAGGAGGTAAACTAGACGAGGTGAACAACATGACTTGCAAAGGTCCCTTCCTGCCCTGGGAATCCGAGGTAGCGTTGCTTTAACAATGATCCGTCATAAAATTCTTCTTGACACCATCTCCCTAGTCAATGCATGAACAGACAGGATGGACAACCAGTAAATTCGTAGTCTTAGTCTTTACCTACTAACAACATTAAAATTTGCTCTGCAAACCAAATCAGTAATTTCACTCTGGGTTAGATTGGTCATTGATATAATCTTGAAATATTATTTCACTATTATTAACTAAGTTATTTTTGTAACACGAAGGAATGCTATCTCCACTCTTCAAATGTGGAAGTCAATCACTGTCTTCAGAGGAAGATATTGTAAATGCTTACGTGGATCTAGATCTGAAAATGTAAAAGCAAAACTCTGCAATGTTTTCAAGTGCTTTGTTTCGTGCATAAGGTCCATTCCCTACAGAAAGAATTCTTATAGGAAAACATTCATGTAAAACTACAAACTATCGTAATCCATGTGCATGAAAAAGAAATAATCAGTTTCAAAATTAATCTTAATACTGGTATCTCCTAAAATATGTGCTTGCCTTTGCAACTTTAACAATTTTTTAAACGTATTTTTGATATTAAATGTTTTATCTAACTCCCTCCTGCCTAAAGATCTAGCTTCTCCTTCCATCACTGCAGTGCTATTCTGTCCAGATTATCTAATCTCTCTGCCACTCCACAATTTCTTTTTCCACTGACTATTGCAAATTTTGTAATGCACTTTCTTTGAAGATTAAAAAAAAAAAAAGGAAAGAAAAAGATAAGGAACAAAGATAAAGAAGTTCATTGCCACTTTTTCACAATTTTCTTTGTTCACACAATCAACAGATGTTAACCAACCACTTCTTTTTGATGGAATAAAGCACCCCAGCCCTCCATCTCCAGACTCCAAATTTGACCTTAGCAGCAACAACAAAACAAGAGGGAATAGTGCAGTTGGTCTGGAATGAAAATTATGTGCTTTGTCCAATTACAAGTGAAGCAGGAAAGCAGGAAGGTGTGATGCCAGCACTTTTTTGTAGTTTTAGCGACAGTCTCACAAGAGCAGATATTTAGCAGAGCAAAGTACCAAAATCAAAAAAGCTGTGTGAAAATCTCAGCTTCTACTTATTTTAGGAATGTTTTGTTTTCATGATTATGGCAAAAGGATGCAATTAATGCAATTTACAGTCTCTGAAAGTAGATGGAAAGTAAAATTAATCAAAAGGTGTTTTGTTCTTCTATGAAATTGTGTTTCTAGGCCATTCTTGTTAGCTTTTAATGCTTGGAGTTGACAATGTGGGAAACAGAGGAGGAAGGTAGAAGTGGGCTCTGCTGTAAATCGCAGCCGGTTTCTGGCTGCTTGCCTGCCTCATGGGCTGCACTTCCCCTGCTCTCTGCAGGCAGCACAAACCAAGGGAGCAGATTCCTTTCGAAGAAGCTGGATTCCACTCAGCCGTAAGTCCTGGGCTGACAGAAGCTTCTCACACGGCTTATAAAAAGAAAAAGGGAACAACCAAAGGAAAAGGCTCCAAAACCCATGACGCTCATGATATATAAGAGCTGGCAGCATTACTTTTACCACTGCCAGGCTTGATAGTTTATCTTTGCTTGACTTTATTGCCCCTCCCCACATGTGGTCAATAATTCACTCATTCCTTCCGAGCATACACACACACACCCCCACCCCCCCCCCCCCCTTCAGCCTCCCTACCCCAGTATGGCTCAGGTACTATTTATTTTAATAGGTTTTAGCACATTGCTTTCTGACCGCCAAATCTGTTGTTAAATTTCTCACCCCAATCCCATTTGCAGTTAATAGTTCTCTTGGACTCCCACATCCCACCTCAGAAAGGTTCCAACATTGACCATCTTCTCTCTCGCCTTTGTCTTGAGCGTTCTTAATTTAGCCTCAGTCTCAAGAGGGATCCAGAGAAAAACAGCACACAAGTCAAGCTTTGGCTGATGTCTCAGCTACTGAAATCCCCACCCTAGTTCCGATATNTACTATTTATTTTAATAGCTTTTAGCACATTGCTTTCTGACCGCCAAATCTGTTGTTAAATTTCTCACCCCAATCCCATTTGCAGTTAATAGTTCTCTTGGACTCCCACATCCCACCTCAGAAAGGTTCCAACATTGACCATCTTCTCTCTCGCCTTTGTCTTGAGCGTTCTTAATTTAGCCTCAGTCTCAAGAGGGATCCAGAGAAAAACAGCACACAAGTCAAGCTTTGGCTGATGTCTCAGCTACTGAAATCCCCACCGTAGTTCCGATATATCCTACTACATTAAAATCACTATTTTTCGGGAGCAAATTATTTAATTATTTCATGTACAAGACTTCATTTTATGCCCTGTGTCCTGTGCTTCTCTAACGCCTTCATTTTCACTACCAAAGACAAACCCCCAGAGTTGTCTTATACTCTGAAAAAAGTGATGCAAAAGTAGCTCCACCTACACCTGCCTCTACTTCTGGTAGAGGCTTTGGTTCTTTTCTGTGTTCTAGGCAATTTCTGCACTGTCTGTCTTAATATACTCCCACAATTCTCCTATGTCCCACGTACCTAAATTTATTTCTAAATATATAAACATTTCCACTGGATTAAATTACTTATACTATAAAATAGAAACAGAGAAGCTTAAAAAAAAAAAAAAAAGAGATGAAGCAGATGAGTATGATGAATTTGGAATCAACTTCAAAACTACTTCCCCAAGTTACAGGTTTAAAGAGTCTACGGAATCACACCTTATCCTAAATCTTGATACACTTCTTCCCACCGTTAACGCACACTGATGGCATTTGGTTGTGTATTTCACATGTTGTATTTTCTCCTAACAGAACAGAGTTAAGCCACCCAGAATCCAGCCCTCCTACTCCTGCACAGCTCGGTGGCAGTGTCAGCACACCACAGACAATGATACAGACGACTGATCAAGTCACAGATCAGAAGAGGCTTTCCCCCATTGTTATGAGGACATCAATGACTTCCGCAACTAACAACAATTCTGCATCTAAGTCTGGAAACAAAATTACCTGGGATCAGAAGAACCCATGACTCCAAATCACATCTCCTTAATGCATTTTTTTCCAAAATGTCAGAGACAGGGTCTGATCATTGATATTTTAATTAATAGTACTTAGCTTTTCAATGCTTTGATCACCCAAAGCAATGAGCCCACAATAGCCTTTCAATCTTGACTACTCAAAGTCATAGAATCATAGAATAGTTTGTGGTTGGAAGGGACCTTTAAAGGTCACCTAGTCCAACCCCCCTACAGTGAGCAGGGACAGCTCCAACTAGATCAGGTTGCTCAGAGCCCCGTCCAACCTGACCTTGAATGTTTCTAGGGATGGGGAATCTACCGCCTCTCTGGACAACCTGTGCCAGTGTTTCATCACCCTCACCATAAGAAATTTCTTCGTTCTATCTGGTCTAAATCTACCCTCTTTTAGTTTAAAACCATCAACCCTTGCCCTATCGCAACAGTCCCTGCTAAAAAGTTTGTCCCCAAAGTCAAAACTTTAAGTTGGAAGGAAGAGTAAGTTGAAGACAAGTAAGGGATGGTTCAGAACCATGCAGAAGTTTTTTTAGAAGACTCTTGTCCAGCTTTTAAGAAACAAATTTCTGGCTAGGGAAAGTCCTGTAATCAACTATTCATCATCAAAGCAAGAAAGTAACCTTGAGAAGAACAGAGAGCGGATGAAACAGCACTAAAAGTTTTGCAAATTATCCAAAACAGGGTCAAATAAAGAACCAAAACAGCTGTTCAGTTCAAGTTCCTCTACTTATTTACTGCAGTTTAATACCAGCTTCAGAAAAAATCCATTAAGAACTGAAATTTTTGTGTATTTTGTTCAAGTATACACACAAAATCTATTTAACAGAAATTCTCAGTAAGAATGGAAGTATCTATTTAAACCTACGAAGTTTGTGAGCATGTAAAACATGAAAATTATATATGCAGCAAGTAAATGAAGTAATTTTTTGTGCATGGAAAATAAGCTCTGTGTCGGACTAGGAGGAAGTAAAATGATGACGACGATCCTAAGTCTGTCAAAATATAATTACACCTCTAACTGCCTGGTAACAGCAATCTCTGCAGCAGAAGAGACCCGCTACTGGGTTAAAAGGTGTTACCAGGGCTTCAACAGAGAAGCTCTACTAGAATTCTGTGATACTTCAGAAATAACTTTACATGGATTTGCTAATCACCATTTTCTCAGTAGGAAAGCTTCAGTAAGCACATTTTATCTCATATCACTTACGTCTGTTTTAATTTAAACAGTTAATATGCTCTAATTCAAGGGTTTACAGTGTAGTCTGAGGACAACAATCAAGGAATGTGCTTTTCACCTTGATCTCCCTACACACCAGTTAAGCCATCAGTCTCAAACACAGGCTGCTGTTGCCACCACTTCAAAGCACCAGCAGCATGTCCCAAGCCTGAACCCCAAGCACTCTGCACCCCATTACCCGACTCCCAGCCCTGCCTCCTCGCTCACCAACCTGGTTTTAGCTTCCACACCCACGGAGGCAGTGGAGCTCGCAGACTCCTCTGATACTGAGCGCTGAAGGACTGGTGTTAGCTGCTTGGTGCTGTCCACTTCCGTTTGGGCATCCTCTTCTGCAGATTGCTCTTTGACTTCTGTTTACAAAATAAGAATAATAGTTATTTTATTTATTTATTTAGACTATAAAACCAGCTGTAAGCTTTTCCTTGTGCTACAAACTTCCATTTTATTTATAGATAGATTAACCCATGTAACTATGTTCTCAGACACAATAAATTAGAAGAGTAGGAAAACATTATGCTTCCCATCTAGCTAAAACATGAAATTGAATGCTTACAAAGTTATTTCCATAACACAGCCTACCACTGTGAACTAAAGATGTACAATAAGTAATGAGGAACAGGGCAGGGGAAGCGCTCTTCAATGACAACCCTTTCATACGAGGTTGCAGTTTTAGACAATCGCATTCTCCCCACATCTCCTCTTCTGCACCTGCTCTGTCATCCCTGAACAAACATCAGGGTAAGCACACTCATCTAGGGTATAATAAACCTTTTTTCCTCCCAGATTAGCTTTAACTTCGATCAATTCCCTGCACTAGTTCATTCCCGATTACACTAACCCTATGCTGGCACAGGGTCAAGGAGGTGAAGGATGGAAGGACATAGCTTAGGTCGGCTTAAAGTTCATACCAAACTGTAGGAATATAAGCAAATTTTTGCAGCATCCTTTTACTTTTGATTAGTCGTTAGACAGAAATATATACATCTACAGATGACAAGGCTTCTACTTGCCTAGAAAGTTTATTTCTGCTCAGAAACACAAAACATCAAGTTGCTACTGTCTGCGCAACTTAAATCCTATTCCCGTTTGGTTCCCTTCTTTGCACAGAGTAAGTCAGGGATTTGCCAGGAGGACACAGCAACGTGCCACTCCGACTGTGTCAGAATGCACAGGGAACAAGGGTCTAGGCTGAAGAGCAGTAAAATTTGGTATTTCCACACTCCTCCATATTTTGAAACCCAAATAACATAGAAATCATAGGACTCTGGCAGATGTTCTTTGGCATATCCAGCTTAAGACACTACTGCCTGCTCCTGTCCGTATGCACAGCTGCTACATCTATCCCCATAGCAGGGTCAGACCAAGGACCTGGGTCCCATGCCACCATCGAGCACACCACCTAAAGCTTTCGGTGAACGTACAGCTCTTTCAAAGAAAGCCAGCTAGAGTAAAGCAACAGATTATTTAGAAGATTAAAGCAGAAGATACATTCACTTTCTTTAAAAAAAATAATACACATGTCAAAATATAATCCCAAAGGATAAATGATTCAAGTGGAGGAACGGATGGGCAGAAGAATCTGCGACATGGGTGGGTGCGCACAAAAAATCTGCTACAAGCTTTCATCTTATTTATAAGAACAATAAAAGAGAGGAAAATCCTCAGAACATAAAACTGCACAACTTGGTCTGTAATATTGAAATAATATGCCTGCTAGAGCACATGGAGAAGGGGAAATCTTTCTTGTTTGATGTACTGAGATTTAAGTAAAATTATTCTTTAACCTGGAGTGAACTCATTTAGGAAGACAATGTATAATGTTTAAAACCCTCAATGAAGGCATCTAAAACATATTGAAGAGAACCACAAAATTAAGAAAAAAAAGAGTAAGAAATTCTTGTTCATGACTGGGTGTGCCAGATATCTATGTTGAGCTGGTGTAAACTGGAATGGCTTCACCTATTTCAGTTAAGCTACTCAGTAACATACATCTGAAATGTTTTTGGACATCTGAAACATCGAAAATTGGCTACCCGTCTGAAAGCCAAATGGCTCATGTTAAACCAAGTCCACCAACCTGTCCTAAAAAAAAAAAATAAATAAATGCTGGACAATCATTTGCCACTAAATAAATACCCTGCTGGGAATACATCCCTTGTAATAGTAAATGGCTCTGTACAGGGAAAAAAAAAAAAAANTCTTGTTCATGACTGGGTGTGCCAGATATCTATGTTGAGCTGGTGTAAACTGGAATGGCTTCACCTATTTCAGTTAAGCTACTCAGTAACATACATCTGAAATGTTTTTGGACATCTGAAACATCGAAAATTGGCTACCCGTCTGAAAGCCAAATGGCTCATGTTAAACCAAGTCCACCAACCTGTCCTAAAAAAAAAAAATAAATAAATGCTGGACAATCATTTGCCACTAAATAAATACCCTGCTGGGAATACATCCCTTGTAATAGTAAATGGCTCTGTACAGGGAAAAAAAAAAAAAAAAAAGCACAACACCACAAAAAAGCCAATCCAAACCCCACACCCTTAGTTTTTGGCATGTCTGAACAAACAATCCCTGCAACCATTCCTGGACGAGGATTCCTGAAACAGGCAGCGTCCAGCAGAGCCATTCATAACGGTCTGTAGTGAGTTTCCAAAGTTTGTTGGATCTGAAAGACAATTTTGTGCAAGTAACCCTGAATTTTCTAAGTACAGCCTCAATGAAGAGCATAAAACATAAACACCTGCAAGACAGACAGACACAAAATCGCTACAAACAAACCCCACAACACAGCGCAGGACAACCACACATGAAGTGCTCAATGAAGACCACCAGAAATGGTGGCCTTGCTCTGATCCACCTTGGCGGCTTTATTTAACCTAGTTAAACTTTGCAAAAGGAACTCTGCTTTATTGTGTGCCTGCAGAAACTTTCAAGTAAGCAAAAGCTATTTAGCCTTTGCCAGCTTTCATCCCATTATACATTAATGGGCACCCATTACACTGGAAAGGTGAAGTTCACGGGCACTAACTCATTCTCAAAAACTCTAGACTGTGTGAGAAGACACAGATTGTTTCACTACACATGACGACTATATGAGCTTATATCCTTATGGTGCTTTTCCCCCTGCTGTTTGCTTCCCTAGAAAAGAAGGGACCCAAATTATACTAAATGAGACAAACAACATCTCAACTGCTGTCTCTGCAAGAAACCAAACTGTGTCTCAATATGCCGTTGGAAGACTGAAAACACGGTGTTCACCAAACAGAATGAAAATAGCATTTATGCTAGTTGTGCATGCCATACTTCAACTTTGTGAAAGTTTTCCAACAGAAAATTAAGGAAGAACAGAAGCAATGCATTTCATGAGTCAAACTCCTCAGAGTTGAGAGTCCGACACTAGCATGACAAAGGGACAGCAGATAGCCTCACTGCTGCCTCAGAGATATTCTTGGAAGCATCTGGCACAATACATTAACTGCTTCTCACTGTATTTAATGAATGTTCATCAGACTTGGTTATGGCAGCCTACTTTGAAGCTTCTGGGAATGAAGGAATCACAAATGATTAATAAATGTGAAGCCCATTTGCAGATTCATATATGGGGCTTTATTTTGCATCCTATTTTCATGACTGCTTCTGTCACAATGAAAGTCTTGCCTGCGTATAATGAGTTTGTGAGGGAACTAAGAATTTAAAAAGCTAATTGTACAATTCCCAAATGTCTCAAGTTCTTTTTTTATGTCACTATCCTTTACTAAAACATTGGGAAAATAGTAGGAAACATAGCATTTAGGAAATTATTATTTGAAGACAATTACATCAGTAGTTCTTCCCAACCCGATCCGTGAGGACAGGAAGGCCTTCTTTTCTTATTGAGGTTAAAAGAAATCCCCACAAGTACAAGGAGTAAAGTTCCTACCCACATGAGCCACCAAAAGGACAAGACTTCCATACGCTTTGCAACCTGGGTAACATTCCCAGAATGACAGCATGGTTGAGGCTGGAGAGGTCATCACCTTGTCCAGCTCCCAAGCTCAAGCAGGGCCACCCAGAGCCAGTTGCCCAGGACTATGCCCAGATGTCTTTTGAGCATCTCCAAGGATGGAGATACAAAACAGTAGCCAAAAAAAAAAAAAAAAAAAGCCCAACATAGACAGGGGACAGATATGCAGGAAAGTCACAAGGATTAGTAAGATATACCCAGGGAAGTTGCAGAGGCCCCATCCCTGGAAGTGTTCAAGGCCAGGCTAGATGGGGCTTTGAGCAATCTGGTCTAGTGGGAGGTGTCCCTGCCCATGGCAAGGGGGTTGGAACTAGATGATCTTTAAGTTCCTTTCCAACCTAAACCATTCTATGATTTACAACATGTATATTAAATTTCTCTTTTAATTAACACTTCTGTTGCATTTGCCTAAGTAAGATGTATACGTTGGACTTTGTGTTGAAAAGACAAGACCTTAGGTTTTACAATACTGAAGAAGCCATTTGAAATTTTTCAAATGAGGAAAAAACCAATCTCTACAAAGGTTCTGTATTTTAAGCATTCAAAAATTTCTTCTCTTCATCATTTTTTTATTCCTCTTTCTAGAGCAAAACACAGTGAATGCTTGAAGACAATAACAAACATCACATACCAGTTTCAGTCGATTACGGGCATTACCCACTTTCCTAATACTAGTTGGTCTCCTTACACGTGTGTCTTACATAGGGATTTATAACGTTCAGAATAACAACGGTGTTGACAATTTCCTCTTCTCCTGCTCTATCTTTAGACACATGGGGAGAGGTTTCTAAGGCACAGACACGTACGGGACATGTAGCTGGACAGGTGGAAACCCCATTTTTCATAAGTCCATCTGCAGCAGTGGTTCTCTTGCAGACCATCGCATGCATGCTTGTGGGAAGGAGGAGACTGGTGCTGGCTGGAATTTTACTACATGATTTCCCTGGGGATGTGATGAAGAAAGAATGATGAAGCAACACCAGCTAAAGGTCTAAACTGCTCTTTCATTACAAACAGACCTTTTCTGTTTTCTAGTCATCACAAGATGCTATTCCACAAGCCACTTGAGTAAACCTACAGCAAGATAAGGAGATACAGGTGTGGGCTCTGCTATGGCAATCAGGCAAAGAAAAGACACCAGCGTATCCAAAAGTTATTTTTGGAACGTTAGAAACTACTTTCCAAGACAAAACTTGAAAATAGAGTAAGAATTCTGCCACCAAAAAAAAAAAAAAAAAACCAAACACCCCCTTTAAAATCTTATGAGATAATATTCAGTATATAGTGACGCCGAGGGAAAAAAAAAAAAAAAAAAACCAAACCCCCCCTTTAAAAACTTATGAGATAATATTAAGTAAAAAGGGACGCCGAGGAAAAAAAAAAAAAAACAAAACAGCTGTCATAAATATAAAATAAAAATTCTACTGCTGTTTAGATGCAACGAGTTGATTGTTTAACCAGTTTACTGGTTGGGACTCTACTGGGAGACCTACTGCTAATTTGGCGGACAAGGAAACAAATGTCACGAGTTTCCCAAACTTTCAGTAAGAAAAAGAAGTGTTGCAGGCTGGAAAATACCAGTATCGCCAAACACAGCAGGGACGTTCCAGGGGTCTCAACTGTTGCTTACAGTGATGTTCAGCAAGAAGGACTAACAAGCTTTTAAGCAGCAGATGCAACTGTTGTTTTTGCACAAGGAAGGGGTAGCGCTGCATCAGAAAATGGCTAACGGGACAAGGTGTTTTACGCAGCCTCCTAGGGGTTTACAGAAGTACAAACACCACCAAAAGCTCCAGCTTCTAGTAGCTTAGACTAACAAAGAAACCAGGTCAGTGCAGCGACAGTATGAAAACAAATTTTAACAAGGGAATGTAAATTATTAATTTTAAATGCCTGTCTAGTTCTATAATTATCAAGTTTCACTCACTGTCCCAACTTAGGAACAAAACAAGTTTCCAGCAGTCAGAGTTCATAACTCCGTTACTGTTCAGGACAAAACTTAACAGAAACATCACCTCTTCTGCTTGTGCCTGAGGAATTCAGATTGGCATGCACAGCAATCGCTTGTGTGAGGAAATCATTCACATACTATAACATCGTACATATAAGTTTTAGCAGCACAGCACAGGGGAACAGACAGATATGCTCTGGCCAACCGGTCCCTTGCAGATCACCCACAACCCTTCTGGAGAGCAGTGAGCCAAGCCAAGGTATATTGAAAGCCACGCAGAGGCTGATGCCTGCTAATACCTGCCACCACAAGTTGGGCTGCTCTGAGTTTGTAGCCACATATTCTTGCCTGCTAAAAACACAACTATGAGAGAGAGAGGGGGGAAAAAGCATACTGAAGTTTGAATGCAAGGGTAATAACCACATGCAACAACCATTTCTCCACGGACAGAGGCATACTTTCTTCATCTTAAGTCAACGCTGTAGAATTTTATTCACAACAATAGACACCAAAACTTACCACCACATCAGAGGTGTTTGTTGCTTTGGGTTTTGGGGTTTTTTTTGTTTGTTTGTTTGTTTTTTGGGTTTTTGTTGTTGTTGTTGGGTTTTTTTGCAAGTGTTGCACATGTATCTTCTTTTAAAACCACCACTTATCTATTTTTTCCTACCTGAAGGACATTGCAGTGATTTACTTACTGCAACAGTTGTTATGTGGAGATGAGAAGAAAGCCTGCAGTTACTCTTTTTTGTACATTTCAGTGTGTATTTTGATGCTTTTCATTCAAATAGAACTCCTATTTATTAAATACGTTTTATACAGAAAGTAATTTTGTGCAAATTTGGTATTGGTTATAAAATAAAAATAAGGTTTTCAATGTAGGACCATTTATACTATAACTTCGGTCATTCTAAACACGAGACACCATATTATGGATAACCAGCTCCATGTGATCCATGACCGAGGAACTTCCTAAGCTAGGGGTGGTATTCAACAGCACTCATCTGATTATTTTTCCATTAATTTGTTCAGGTCTTTTTGAAAACCATGTAAATTCTTCATGCCCAAAGCATCCACTAGCAATGAATTCTATAATTTAAGCAGATGCCAAGAGCAAATGCACGTACCTTTGTGCTCTGAACATGACCTGATGTCCCCTAATTTTTGTGTTGCAAAGCCAAATGAATCATCATTCCCTGTTCATTTTCTTCATACCACTCATCATTTTGTGGGGCCCTATTAAACTCCTCTCCAGTCATATCATTTCAGGTTGAAGTCTTTTACCTAAACTGCTCCCCACACAGAAGCTATTATTTACTTCTTGTCGTACTTGTTACTCTTTCCTGTACTTTCCCAATTGCAGCTTGTCCTTTTGGAGAAGGGGAAGCAGAACTCCACATGTCATTTAACACACAGCCATGCCACGGCTTTACAGAGCAACAGGAAAGAAACCACACTGATACTTTTTTCCCCTTATCCCTTTGCCAGTAATTCTTAGAATTCAATTTCCTTCTTTGACTTATAAAAGCAACTGCAATTCTTGGAAGAACTACAGTACCACTTGCTCAGGCAGCAACAGTTATCTGAAAGCCGATTTTTGTTTACACAAAATTAGGATGATTTTCCCCTGCATGTTCTTTTACGTGCACTACTACTGAATTTAGGAGTCATTTTGTTTTCTGTAGTCAGTGTTCAGGGCCTTGCAGGTGGGTACCTCTTTTATTACCCTAAATAAGTTTATTTTACCCACTACTTTCTTCCCTTTTGTACCTGACCTAGAAAAAGGTTACCAGGGCAGATGCTTATGGGATTCCAAAGCCAACCTGGTTTACACCATGACTTTAATTAGATGGGACTGGGGTCTCATTTTCCCCAATATTTCTTCTACCAAACTGGAGAGTCGGCCTCAACACAGCATTACCAAAAATTAAGACAGGTCCATAGAACTAAAACGTACACAAACCAGCACTGTTTCTAGTACGGAGAAGAGTGTACAGCACACAAGATACGTGCTACTATTTCAATATACTTGACTAGTAAAGTCAATGCAAATTCCCTCATCATGTCACTAATGACACAGCAGCAGCATTAAGCTTCAGGGCAACGGGAAGGTGGAATGTTCTGCCTCCTTGAAAACTGCTTCCAAAACCTGTTGATTATGTTTAACAAAGCATAGTCTGATACCAAAACTGCAAAAGCAGTATTGAATAAATAAGCAAAAAAAGAGGTTGCATTTCAGAAATAACCTCCACAATGAAAAACTCAGTGAGGCTAGAACTTATTGGGGTATAACAGATTCCACCTACTACAAAATATTCCACCTGCTCTCAAAACACCTGAGATGGAGATATCGGTCAGAAGGAGAAAAAAAAAAAATATCAAATTTTTCTAAATGGCCCATTTTAAGCATGCACGATGATAAATGTTATTACCAAGTAAGTCTGTAATGACTTAAAGGCAAATATCAAATAACTACCTGTTGCATTTAGTTTCCTCATTACAAACGAATACAACGAAAAACAGGAAGATGCTTGTAACAATAACAACAAGATGTTTCAGTTCTGCTAATTTTTCCAGTGGCTAGACAGGTAGGAGTCAGCTGCATAAGAAAGAAGGAACTACTCCTTTTATAATTAGTACAGCGAATATCAATTGCCTTAAAACATGCTTAAATGCGTTTTTAAGCACATATTTGCCCCAAATATTTATGGACAAATTTCATCTACAGGCAATGCCCTCAGTGGTGTTAATTCTTCTTTTCATTAATTTTGGAAGTGATAAGTGACATAGTGGTGAGGCCCAAGTATCTGTCTGAAAAGCACAAAGTGGATTTCAAAAGGTCTTTGGTGTTGCTGAGTTGCTGAGAGCTTTTCCTATTGATTCACCCAAACCAGGACCTGCTGTCAAGGTGCGTTTTACTTGTCTCAGTGGGAGGCTCTGCTCAGTATGGTTCACACTGATACAAAAAGTGACCATACTTTCTCTAATAAGTAGGACATTGCAATAATTTTTTTCTCTAGAAAAGTGCTTTTTCAGGCTGCTTCAAAGCTGATGAGATTCTGAATTAGTCCAAAATTCTCTGGCAGCTTCTACACCGATAACTTTCCTCCACTGAGAAGTGTTTGTTTCTGATTCTTCTGTGCTTTGCCCCAAGACAAAAGAGGTTGATTAGAGGAAGACTTCAGGGAGTTAATGTGAAGTCCAACACAAAAATCAACTGGCCGGGCAATGTCACTGGGTCTGAAAATAACATTACTAATGACAATAGTGCAGGCAAGGAGCTATAGGTTGATAAAATCATACAGATTCTTTTATGTATTATAAATTCTGAAGCCTCCAGACACCATGGGGAGCTAAGGGTCTGTTATTAAGTACTAATTTATTTTAAGAATTGGTTGACATGGTACAGATAGTAAACAGAATACCTGATGGATTTACAATGAGCTTCCCAGGAGACTCAGCAGTTAAAATAAACTTATTTTATTGCACTTCTCCCACATCAGAGTCTGAGTCTCAACATTTTATTGTGAGACAGACAGGAACGATTACAGATTCTAGGAGGAGCTGGATATTTTGCAAGTGTTCTCAAAAAACAGAGGGAATAATCAAAGAATTAACACACAGAATTCAGTCTCAGGCAACTTAAACGCAGAACCAAGAAAATACCAAGTACAAAAACTCACTGAAACTAATAGAAGATGGGGAAAAGAAGCAGAAGCCAAGTCTTCATTAATAGCAAAGGGGCATCAAACCTACAGAAAGTATTTGTTGTTTTATTTATTTCTTTTGATTACCAGTTTTATATTTGCATTTAAGTGTGCACACAAAGCCACATGTTTTCCAGATTTTTGTGGATTTTATTTTTTTGGCCGTTACAGAGACTCACTCATCAGAAGAAAACTACTCTTATGGAGAGGAGCAACACAAGAGGACCTACAGGAGAACACAACATTCTACAAACAACTGTATCTTACTGATTGCTAGAAAGGTGGAAGGTGTTGATGACTGGAAGGTCTTGTCAGGACCAGAGGCCATGGGCCCAAACTGAAATACAGGAGGTTCCCTCTGAACATCAGGAAACACTTTTCTATTGTGAGGGTGACAAAGCACTGGCACAGATTGCCAGGTGAGGTTGTGGAGTCTCCATCCTTGGAGATACTCAAAAGCTGTCTGGAAACGGTCCTGGGCAACCAGCTCTAGGTGGCCCTGCTTGAGCAGAGGACTGGACCAGATGATGCCCAGAGGTCCCAGCCAACCTTAACCATGCTACAATGCTGTGGGTGCTAAAATGATGGGAGGGACGGGTAAGGTCAACATCAGTTGGATAGAGAAATACCAGTGCAACATCACTGGAGGAACCACAGTGAAGAAAAATGAAAGAACAGGCAGCTGAAAAGACCAGTAGGAAGCTGAGAACCAAAACAGTCCCTAAGGGAGGAGCAAAGAAATCAGCAAGAAAGACAAGGCTGGTGGGCAAAGGAAAGGAGTCTGTCCAGAGGTATACAAGAAGCTGAAAGTCTATTGATTCAGTAGAAGCAGCTGCCAGCACCATTTCTAAGGAAAAAGTTGACTTTGCTCCAAACAGATATTTATTCCAAATTCCAAAATTTCCTTTTTCCAATTCCAAATCCCTCCTCTTTTTCCATCCTTAAGAATTCTATGTTCATTTATACCAAAGCAAACATAGCACTTGGCAGAAAACAGGCAGGGCTCAGAAATCACTGTAGTTGGTGGGGATAATAGCCCATACTGAAATGATCACAGCAGCACACAGCTTACCCTGCTTTGCTTCCATCCTGCCTCTTTCTACATATGGGATTACATAATTTTGTTAAGGGTAGTAACTTGTTTCCCAAACTGCAATTAAAATTGCCATGCCTTAACATTAAAAAAGAGCCACTTCGGGAAGAATTTTTGCCTTTTTTTTTTGTTTCAACATTACAAATGGAAATAATGTATAATGTTTAGTACTTACATCTCCCCTTGCTTTTTCCCCCCCCATAAAAGATTTGACAGCTAGAAAACACCTCTTTATTCTAGGTGGGATTATATGGGGCATTCCTTTTTCCCACTCCCTGTGAGGAAAGTTCTCATTCTTCCTTCATTGCTCCGTTCCCTAAAAGTAGAGCTCATTATACTGAATACATTAATAACATTGACTTCTCTCATTTTATGAAAATTAATTAATTCACAAAAGGGCACCAGTAATGCTAGACTCAGTAAATAAAACAAAATAGAAACAACCTCCCAAACCCAAACAAACAAGAAATAAAAACCTCACAGTAAAAGAATTCCGATTATTCTCGACAAATGAGCCAAACAATGGAAAAGAAGCTAGAAATACGGAGACTCAAAAGAAGTCAGAAGTCACACGTCAAGATGTTCCAATGATCTCATTTCAAGTTTTGTAATACTACTATATTGTGTTTTGGTTTGCCAACTACTACAGCAAATTCTTGGCAAGTCTACTATTTGCAAGAAAACAAAATAAAAGACCTTTTTAGTCAAAGTAGGAATTCATAAACTAGAACACAAATAAACTTCAACTTGATTAACACTGTTTTACGTGGAGCAACAAACTGGGATTACTCCTTCTCCCACACTTTATTATTAACACAGATAAGCGCTTAGAGTAAGTTTTAGAGTCAGCAGCCTTTTCAATGAATGATTAAACCTCTATCAAGTAACATGATGTTCAACTTTTAAAATGTAATCGCCATTTTGTCTCTCATCAAATTGCTCCAGATGATAATGCTCTTTCAAGTCTATTCTGGTTCCCCCTGTAAAAATGGGATTTCAGACCTATTTATTTTTACCAGGCTTCTTTTCACTTAAGAATACAGTTTGCAAAACCACCTCGGGCTCAGCACTGAAGCGATGCTGCATCGCTTCCAGCACAGATCCAGCGCAGTCTGTCTGTGGGGATTTCCAGCACAGTGCTCCACTGCTGCCTGTACCTTTAGAAAGGAGCATCATCCCTCTGTGACAGCCAGGTTGATTTTGATGAAGGATAATGGAGAGACTTATCTATATGGACTCTTGGAGCCTTAAAAATAATTATGTGTCCCTCTCTCCTCCAAAGTAAAAACTGCTCTCAGATCTCTGTTGAGGAATTTTGTTAATAATGACATGTAAAGCCAAAAAAATACAGCTATTGCTAAATTCCCTACACAATAGCGGACCAGCAGTTGTTAAGCTTGAATTTCTTTTTGGTTTGTGGTTTTTTTTTCTTTAAAAACATATTTAAAGTTTACAAAACTTATCAATTACAATCACACTTTCTGTCCCCTTTGCTGACTTTCATAAGACTGTTTCTAGCACGTGGGATAGGAAGAATAATAAATGGAACACAGGACACAATTAAAACTAGCTTTCCTCTCCCCTACTCTGTTTTTTTACCGACAAATACCTGCTACAACTTTTTCACTTTCAACTTTAATAACTGGTAATTTCCTACTTGTAGAAGCTGGAAAAGACCATCCAAGTTCACTACCACCAGCAGCTTATTACCAGGGCCAGAAAAACAACAGACAGAATAAAATGATAAAACATCCTTGTATTAAGCTTTAATCTAGACTCCCTCCACAAACCATTAACGACACTTAAATTCAACACAAGTTGTGACTAAACACTCGTGATGCTCCCCAAAGCCTAGAGTCTCGAGCAAAGCCTTCTCAACATCATTCACCATCTAGCAAGTAAGAAGCAAGAGAGCAGCATACACAGTCAAAGCTCATCCTCCGTCCACTTGAGAATTTCAGCCTCCTCTTTTATGGCTTTCACCACTGCAGCCACATTCCTGCATGGCCTCTATAAAATGCTGCTGCAAAAATGGCTCTTTTGAGGTCTTCTACTTGTTCTCCCTATAGATCTACCCTAAGCAGAGATTCTTCTCTTCAAGGACTTCCCAATTCTACCTCTTTTACTTAGCAGCTATGAGAGTAATTCAACAACTCTCTCAACTCAGCCAGCAACTTCTGTGCAACTGTCACCCTGACCAGCAGCTTCTGCTGTTAGTGTCTCTGCGCTTCCTTCCACTTTGCTCATTGCACATATAGGGCCACCTAATTAAGTTTATAAACCCTTATGTCTCAATGCGTTTTTAAGGCTTATTTCTGTCAAACCCACAAACTTCTGCCAATTGGCCATGGCGTCAGCCTTCCTGGCAGGTTTCATCCTTCTACACATATTCAGTCCCTGGTTAAAAACTGGCAAATGGCTACAGACATGTGCCTGGCAAAGAGATGACAGTTCTTCACCATGGCCTTTATCTCGTGTGTTAGCTCATCTGCTTGTCTCTTTAGACTCTTAACCTGCCAGAACAGAAATCACAATTGATTACAACAGTACTTGGTCCAGTGCAATGAGATCCCTGCGGTAACTGAAGCTTTTGGGTACTATCACAACAAATATTTACAAAAGCAAGAACAGATATTTATTTTGTTTCCTAAGCAGCAGTAGGAAGCATTAACGTTTGGTTATCCCGGTTATCCCTTTGGTATATAATCTGCTGTAGTTAGCTGAAGATACAGGTCAGTAAGTAATACTGTATTTTGGCAGATATTCTAAAAATAGGAGCAGAGTTGCAAAACCAGAAAAGGGCCTCTACATAACTACACCACGAAGGCATTCCCATTAGACTATTTAAAAGCAGTAAGCTCAAATAGCTTTAATTAATACAGGTTTAAATAATACAGGGTTTTTTTCTTTTATATCTGCCCAAATGCACATCTCGTACTACAAAATGAAAGAAATATATCTTGTCTACCAAAGTCCTACATAATTAAATACATTTCCGAGAGAGAGGCAAAAACCAGACAGCATCAATACTATATACTCTCATTACCTGTTTCCACAGTGTTTTCTGTTTCTGCTGCCTCCAAACCATCCATACTGTCTTCATCCTCCACTGTAGTTTTTCCTCTACTCCGAGGCCTGCAAACATAAGAAGGCAAAACTCTTTTCAAACTGAAAGCACTTTTAAAATTTTGATGTTTTAAATTTATCCAGGATTTAAATGATTTCATTTTGAGGAATAAATGTCACTATTAAATTATGTAACACTTAAGCTAACCTGCGATTTGAGTCTTGTACAGATCAGAAGTTTCCTCCCCTTTTTTCCTGTTCTAGGTAATGTTCTCAACAACGTGCACTTGGATCAGCTGTTTGCTCCGCATTGGAGATAACCATAGATAGATATGAGAGAACACAATCCAAAATTGGGCCAGGAGTCACATATACTACAAAATAGATAGACCCATTCAGAGCATCCTTAGAAGAAATTTCTACAGAGTAATAATGAAGCTAAAGCAATTAAATGTAAACATGTATTATTTTCAGTGAAACAAATATTTTGACACATAAAATCAAATGTTATGAGAGATGACTAGATGTCATCACATTAAAAAAGTCATCACGTGAGGACAGCACATGAAAACGAAAATACCTAGCAGATTTGTTTCAATTTCAACCAAGGTCTGATGGAAAGCAGACATGTTTGTGCCACAAATTCAAGCCTTTTTTCCCCTGCCTAGCTCTTCAGCAACTAACGCGGTGGGCTGTTGAGAAGCCCAAGCATCCAGATTCCCAGCTGTTCGGCAGCCCATTTGACAGGGAGCCAAGAGCTTGGCACCTCGCCTCCCAAATTTTCAGGCTACTTGGCAAGCTGCCCAGCTTGCTGATGGAAAGCCTGGGAGACCCTGGGAGCTTCTGATTCCAAGTACACAAATCCTGAGCGGTTTAGGGCATCTCAGCGGTTCCAACCTCCCAGAGCTGCCAGGCAACCATTCACCCAACCAACATGCCCTGAATCGGGATGCCACGCAGGCCAGCACACAGGCACCCCGCTTGCCCCCCTGAACAGAAAACCGCTCTGGTTCCTCTTCCACAGAATACTCTGAAAGGTTTGGGTTTAGCTCTATGTTGGGGGGAAAAGTGGTTTTGGGTTTTTTTTAAGTGATTAAATCATTCCAAACCAGCACTTCCTTTTTTCTGTACAGTCTCTTATGATACTTCAATCTATCCAAACGCAGAACTAGATTTCCTAAATCGGCTACAAAATAAACTCTATTGTGCAAGGCCTTTAATTCTTATGGCTCAAAGAGGGTACGTGCACAGAACTGGAACCATCTTTTCAGTTTACATGTGCCGTTCTCCTGCTAGAAGAGGAGTAATTGTCTTGGACTACCTGACAAGAAAACCCCTTCAAATTGTGTTGGGACCAGTTCCCAAAGGAGGAAAAGAAGAATTAAAATGAGTCTCAAACCAAAGCTTGAAAAAAACCCACTCTATTTAAAAAGGAGCAAGGAGGAAGAGGAAAGCAAGAAGAGATGAAGGACAGAAGGACTTTTCTTGGTATCCCTGTGAAATTTGTTCAGGACAACGCTGAAAAATGTGGGTGCAGTGGGAACCCTAGGGATACAAGTTTATCTTTCCTCTTGCCTGGTTATCCATAAGCAGTGACAGCATACACATAACACACAAAATAAGTAATAGCCCTCTTAGATGTAGCCAGTATCCCCTTCAGTTATTTGCCACTTTACAAGCTTCCAGCGTAGTTTCTTAAAACCCACGTTTCACAAATATTTAAACCAGAATAAACTGCACAATGACCAGAAGAAACTGTCTCACACTTCTCCCTTCAGCTACTGTATCAGCCCATCCACACATACGGCGATGAGTGAGCTGCCTGGAAGGTGGACATGTGTTTTGGAGGTGGGAAGGACATGAATGTTTCTCTCAGCAGCACCTGAGATAGTCACACAGATTCATTTCCATCCATAATGAAGAGAAGAGAGTAGAGCAAATGGAACAGCACACTCATTGGATAGAACAGACTCTTCCAGCAAGACTGAGGTACAGCAGAAAAGATGTAACCCTCTTCTAACACTTAGAAAAACAATGCAGCTGGTAAGAAAACAAGAGCCTTTAAGTATTACATTTCTTGTACTTCTTCAAAACATCCCAGTGTATCAGCCAGCACCAAATGAAAGGATGGGAATGCAGGTAAGTGAAATCCCTTCCCTTGGTGCAGGAATGCTCAAAAGCTTTAGAGAACACAACCAGCTAAGAACAGGGATTATTTCTAAATCCCATCCCAATTATTCTTCTACCAACTATCCGTCTGCAAAGCAAAGTAACAAGTTTGTACTAGTACTACACTAGGATTACTTTGCAATCATCATAAAGGTAAATGATAATTCTGCCTTCTTCACCAGTACCACATTTCAGTATTCTTCAACACAACTCTGAGGTAAAGGTCACTGGATAGTGGAAGATGAAAATTGTTTATGTTTATTTAGTAATTTACATTTGGCTTTAGATTTTCTATTAAAACCACATTTCATGTATGAAACACTAAAGTACCTTACAAGGCCTTTTTAAACATTTTGTTTAAACAAGAGCAACATTCACTCCTTAAACTCCCTACCGTATTTTAGCAACCTATTTAACATTAAGGAAAATCAGAGGTTTCAATTAATTAAACATAATTGCCTCTTTCAGAAAAAGATATAACCACATCTGGTGTTTTCTTGCAATTCCCCTCCTCCAAATATTCTACAAAAAGCCTTCATAATGCCATGCAGGTTTTAAATAAAACTGAAGAAGTGGTGGAAAAAATACTGCATTATATCATAAACTTCTTTTTGCTAGTTACATTCATTTCACAATCATCAGATGAGATTTTATAGCCTAGAAAATTTATGTTTGGTTTAGAAAAAAAAATAATTCAAGTCACAAAACAGTGAAATATATACACTGTACTGACAACTATAATTTAATGTTTCCACAGAAAACACCATTCGAAAAGGCCATATAGCATACCTAATCATTGCAATCGACATTTGTAATAAGAATGCATTGTTTAATGTTATTTGCATTAACTTTATACATTTTATAATTTTATATGTAAAGCTTTTAGCTAGTTTGCATAACACCAGATTTTTCCATTGACAAGCCCTGTAAATTTTTTATTTTTCTGTGTAGTTATTCTGCTCCCCCTTAAATAAAGTGGGAAAAGCAACCTGTGCTCTGTTCTTCTCCTGGGACTTGATGACTTCTTCTGAAGTTCATCCTTCTGAAGGAAGTTGTGAAAAGGCTGCTGGGGCAAGACAGTGGCAGGGACGGCTTTTGCGGCCTTAAAACAATTACGGAACAACAGCCTGTGACTATTCCCCTTTGCTCACACAACGCCAGACAGTACTGAACCCTAACTCGTATATGGAACATTATAATCTCAGTTCTGCTCTGGACCTCAAAGCTCCACCCCAAACTTTCTTACTAGGAGGAGTAACTACATCATGCTTTCACACATCATTGCAGAAACCCCATCAGCTCGCAAAGGCAGAAGTACTCAACCAGGATAAGCCACATCTCCAACAGCTTACAAACCAAGAACAAAATGTACAGGCAGAGCCTGACTGATACGGACTCTACAAGAAAATAACAATAAATATTAAGTCACTACAACAGGCAGTGGGCTTGGTACGCACGCTGAACTGCTGCCAAGGTTTCTGCGACTGGCTTTCTCGCTTGCCTTTTTCCTACAACGGAGTTCAATTTAGAAGGGAAAAACAAAAGCACATCTATTTCTGTTTAAAAGAACAGACCCACTGAGAGAAATAAAACTTCTTTAAGTGTTTAGAGTGCATTCAGCATTTCATGAAATGAAGTCAACAAAAGACAAAACTACACTTTTTTAGGTATATAGGACTCCAGTTAATTACAATTACTGTCTACTATGATTTTACTTGTATTTGCATAAAATGGAGTCATTTATCAAAAACCTTTGTGACCTATTCCTAAATTTGTTATCAATTAGGTTTCTTAGCTATTGCCTTTCATTCATCTCCATCTTTAAATACACCATAGTAAACAAAAATTCCTCTCTGGGTGAGTAACTAACTGAATTTAGGAAAAAGAGTCCAGAAAAACCTCTTGCAGGGCTGAGCAGAGCATTAGGTGTCCCCTCCGCACTGGGGGAAAGCCTCGCGGAGGCTGGCTGAAAGCCTTCGCTAGCACAGCGAGATCACCAGGCACCCAAGCAGCTTCTGCTGAACTGCATGGAGAGCGGCACGGACACACAATCTGGGAGAAAATGGAAAATTGTCTTATTCACCTGCCAGTAATCAGATACCACTTCTTTTAGTTTTGATTCCCGCCTCCCCCCCCCCAAATGCATGACATTTTTTGCATGTTTGGGGTTTTTTGTTTGTTGGTTTGTTTGTTGGCTTTTTGTTGGGGTTTTTTGTTGGTTTTTTTTTTAAGGTGACAGCAATAGCACCGTAACCTGATGAGTACAATGTAGGTCAAAAGCACAACTTGGATCTTACTCATTCTTTCCACAAGGTGATCAGTAATGAGGCCATGGGCCAACATCTCCTGGAACCACACGAAATAACTGACAAAGCTACAATCCTCAGTTGCCTGTCACTGCCAGGCTGCTAGTTTATGATTACCCAGAAGTTACTGCCAGACACGAGTTTCTGCAAGTTCTCCGTAAGTTGCTACCAACAAACTCAGGTGACGATTTGTTCTGACCATCCATGGAAACTACCTTATTAATCCAGTGCATTTTGTTTCAGGTTTTTGAGAATGTGTACATATGAACCACTCCAGAGTTCTCCTCTCTTTCTCAAATGCCAAAACCTCTAAATCATTCAGGGGAGAAACTACCTTCCTTCCTACGCTTTGCAAAGTGCTGAGCAAAAAGATGGTACTAAATACATAAAACAGGGCCAATAACCTTAAAAAGTAGTGCAACATCTGGGATACAGTAACATCCTAAACCAGCACAGATGTCTTGTTAAATGAACATCTGTCCACAGCCTTACCCGGGAAGATGGTACAGGAATGATTTATAAAAAGGTTCAATTAGCGCTGCCGCCAGCACGGCTAGTAACGCATTAATGTTCACACGGCAGTTTCGCAAGTGAAAGCTGTTACAGACTTTTCAAGAATCTTTTTAACAGGTGTGCAAAAGCACATGCTCCCACTACTTCTGTACTATAAGTCGTAAGTACAGCTGTAAAATTTAACTGTGCTTAAGTATAAGCTAGAACACCTAAGGTTCAGCTAGTAGCCCCATGTGAAGGGAACCACAGCAATCAAGAATCCACTCAGGAAGATATCTACAAGGGAAGGGCTTTCCCCCCCTCCCCTGAACAATACTTTTCAATGTAGGCTTTGTTACTTCTAAGAGTTGAGAAAATTCTACATCCAAGTCTGGATAAAATGAGTATGGCGCTGGAAGCAAGGCAGATGACAGCCAGCGAGAATTAATTTCAATAGCTCTAAACACTAACAAGCCTAAAATAGGAAACTCGTTATCATATTGACTCCAGCTTCAAACTGATTCTGATTTAGAAGATTCTTAAGAGGATTTTTTTTAATTGAGCAATCAGTAACAGGTGAAAATATTTCCTGCACTTGCCCTCCACAACATTTTATTTTGCACATTATAAAAAGAACTCAACATGTACTTTCTTCCTATTTACTTCTTACATTAGATACGCACTAAATGCAGAAGGATGCTGGCGTATGGAAAAGAAGTGCAACAGAAACATCACAAGTGATGCAAAGGTGAAAAAAACCTGACCTTTCATAACAGAGAGAAATTAAAAACTGTAGGAAACTGTTTTTGTTTAACATCTACAGAACCAGACTTACTACAATCTCATTATAGAAATTGCTCAACCTTCAGTTTCATTATTAAAAGATCTCAAAAATATACTCGATATTGCCTATTAGTCTCCTGGTACAATCAAAGAAAAGTGCGTCTCTTAATACTTCCAATTTATCAAGCATAATAAACTTTTCATAAATTACTACATCAAAGAGAAGTGATCCAGCTTATGTTTAAAACCAAACCATTGCAACTTCCTATCTTACATCTCCTTTAACCAGTAACGATCTAGGAGACATTATTCATTCACCCCAGCTGTAACATGTTCAGAGCTGAAACTTTTTTCACATCTATATTTCATAGAGTTACCTCTGAGAGCACTAAACACCTGAAATGAAAAAGTATTATAGCCTTTGAGATCAGGGATGTCTGAGAAAAAGCATAAAAAGAACCTAGTCTCCGCTCGAGGATTCTTATCTAAACTTTTCCAGTACTCCTCTGTCAAAGGGAGATTTGTCAAAGATTTCCTACCCTATCCAAAGAAATGCAAATAGGAGTCTTTTAAAGATTATTTGTACTGAATGTTGTAGACCCATCTTTGCTTTCATTCTATAGTACAGTCGCTGTTAACAAAAAGCAAGCCAATACAAGAGAAACCAACTGATCAATGCAAGGCTCTTAATGAAAAAAAAAAAAAAAACCTGTCTCAAAACAGGTTTTGAGTAAATTATCGTGCATCCAAATGAATTTGCATTGCACAGCTCTAACACTAATTTAAAGGTCAAATGAATTAGTACTTTAAGTAAATGTGAAGTTTGGGTTATCAGTATTTTCAACTTCAAGTACTCTTCCATAGTTACCTGTACTACTTGGGTTCTCAGGCCAATACTGGCGCAAAATTATTTGCTATTGGAGACCAAGAAAAGGTAAATAGGATGTCCTGCCTGCAGGCACTCAAACTGCCTACCCGAATCAAAGAGGCATAATTACTGTAACAGGAATGTCATCTCACTGTTGGAAAATCTAAATCTCAACTCAATTTTGCAAAAGGCCACCAGATCCAGGAGCCTGAAGCGACACTCTGTTGGGTGATGAGGCTGGTCTGGCCAAAGCGACTGTCCTCAGCTTTTTTCTCTGCTCTTGCCTGAAGTTATTTATAGTTGCTCAGTTCGAGTCTGGAACTGCTCTTTTAAAAGATAAAGCCGATGAAGACTACTCTCGCTGAAACAGAGCCTTACTAACAAGACTACGAAATCTTCTTCCCAACTTGTTACCCATTTGGGAACATCCTCAGTGGGCTGGCGAGAGAGATGTAGGGTCACAGCAGCCAAGGGCCAAAGTAGGAGGATTCATTATACGTAACAGTCACAAGCACATAAAACAATAAACTTTTCACATGTGCCCATAAAATACTCACAGAGTCACAGCTCTGCTACAGTCAGTTACGGACTGAAATGCTGAGGCTAGGGCTACTACACTGCAACATACTTCTGCGTACCTTTTTGTGACACCATTACATGAGAAAACCTGAGTTTGACATTAAAAGTATGAAGCCAGGTTGCCTAATCTACATGTATGGACTGTTCAGATTTGGAGACAGTTTGAATAACTGAGTGAGAAATCATACACAAGACTTCGAGGCCTTTCAGCTTTCTTTTTACTTTTCAAACTGACTGTTTAGGCATCTATACATTCTGTAAGTGAATATTACTTTTAATCAAATATCTGTCACGTTAACTCAACAATATACAGTATCAAAAACTGCTACAGGTTCTTATTTCTCAAGAGCTACCTTCCCACTGATAGGTAGTCTCATTGTCTGACTTGCAGTTCATAGTTCTAGTTCTGTAATGAAAAACACATTACATGCAGACCTTAACCATTATAAACATTTCAGAAAGAATTACAAAAAAAATTCTGATGCAGTTATAACCTTGTGACACATTACATATTTGCAACTTGCACAAACTACATCCTTCATACATCTGTTACCAATGCACTTAGCCACATTCACTATTAAAATGATGCAAAACAACACACCAAAATTTCAGCACTTGTACTATTTTTTAAAACCTTTTCTGGAACCACATTAGACAAATCTTCGAGATCACCAGCAGCGATGAGCTGTCTGCATGTTTCCAACTCCCAGCTACGTGTGTGTACCTACCTGGCTCCAGACCTGGTAATAGCTATATTCTTACGATTCCTCCAGACAACAGTTTGTGAGGCTCTTTGATGAATTTGCTAAATAATGGTTGTCAGGACCACTGAATGACTTCACATGTTCTATTTTTACAGGCAAGGAGAACGGAATGGCAATCTTAACAGCTGAGACCACTGGCATTGTCAAAAACACCAATCTTCTAACCTTTGCAAGAGTGTGCACCTGCACCATCAAACACTGTACTTGTCCACACTTCTCCTTCCTTTAAGTAAACAAACCTGCACCAAAATACGCTACTGCATCAAACTGTCTTTTCTTGACAGGTAGCGTAAGCATCCACTTGCATCAGAACACAAGATTTGTTTCTCCATGACGACGGCTATGGCAAGTTTTAACTCCTCCAGTCTTGTGACAGCCATGATGCCCAAAATTTTTTACCCACAACAGGACCAAGCTCATGTCTTTTTTAAGAATTAAGAATTATCCAGCTACTTGCTCCTGCACACGTTGCAGGGTTTGCCTGCTACTCTCTTCTGAACAGAGGTGGCAACACAATGGTAAGGATTGTAATTCTTATGTCTGGTGATTTCAAGATCCCGTACATAAAATTCAACGGATCTGAGTCATCATGCATGAGAAACAGCTGCCAAGTACTTGGAACTTGGTGGAAGTTTGGTTTCTGTGAACAGATTTTTGTAATTTTAGCACCATTAATTAAGAGTCATTTTCAAAGATTTCCTTTTGAAACTTTGCAGTCTGATGGAGTCTTACCACAGTAAAATTGTGAAGATTCTTTCAAAATGCATTTGTCTGCTTAGGTTAAGCATTCTCACTGGATATATTAAGTGCAGGTGCAGACTGTGCTGCCTGCCATAATACCCAGGTACACACAGTGCGCATATACAAAAACTGCATGATCTAGTGCTAAAGTTTTTACTCAAAACATTGGTTTTGTACCCAGAAAGTCTGCGTACAACGATCATAAAAAACTCTAACCACTGCTTTTATTCATCGTTAATTGTTCGGGTAATAAAAAACCAATGTGAACATTCAACTCTTACCTATTACATCAGTTTCTTGAAGAGAAACTAACTCCTGCTTACAGGACATCATTTTAAGAGGTTTCCAGATCTTACATCTATCAAACGCATCATCAGTCAACTCAGAACATTCCGGGCTTTCTTATCTAACAAAGCTCAGCATCTTTTGTCTCAAATCAATTTTACTCACATCTTTAGACGTAATAGCAAACACACATCTTCCTGTAGATTACATGGAAAATAACTCCATTCATTCTTATGCTTTTGAAGTATTTCTGACCCCATAAATATCACAAAAACCCCACCTGCCTGTCCCTCAGAAGCCCGTTACAGGATTCCCTGAGAAAAGCATCCATCCTCCAATTTCACCTGAGCTTCTGTTTACAAAAGGCGATGAACAACCTACAGGCAACAATCCCAGTGTACTTCCCTACTGCTACCCCCAACAAGCATTTCATCTTGAACTGGAAGGATCATGACATGAAAGGGCCAACAGCAGCCAAAGTGATAAAATAACCTGCTTTTATGCCAGATGCTGACCTAGAACACATTAGGTAGAATTTTCTTAATAATACCCAAATTAATTGGTGGCATGTAAGAAAAGCAGACTGTAGTTAACATGCAAGAATTGTCATTACCCATCTAAAATGGATTTAGACAGGAAAAAACACAACAGAAATGAATGTCATATCACCATATATCTTTTCCATCTGTTAGCACCCTTAGTGCTCCTTATAAAGAAATGCATTTTTATTTCAGATAATGTCAACAAGTATTATGAAATATTTTTCCTTCAATAAAACTGCTAAACCTTGGAAAGCCAAAGGGAAAAACACAAGATCTGCTCGCTAATTAAAAATCCATTAGAACTTATTCAGAAGGCTTGGAAAACCTCAGAAGAATAAAAATAGACCTAAAAAGAAAATGGGCAATGTAATCAGATGGGTATCAGTGTAAATTTGTAATTCACATGAATTGTTTTTCTTTTAACAAAATTGTTTTCAAACTAGAAGTAAATCCTAAAAGCCAGATCACGGAAACTGTTTTTATACCAGGGTAAATAAAACTCTGGAAATACTATTGTGAAATATAAACAACAATACAAGTAGCATAATAAGCAACGCTCCAAAGCACAATCACAACTAATGCAAGTCTTCAAACGTGTTCAAAAGCTGCTGTATAAACAGACGTATCAATCTCTAGGGGCACGGGTAAGACAGAAATGCTGCATTCTGCTAACAAAACTGTCGAACACTTTTTTTTCCATCCCTGAAAAGGATTCATCTAACCTGGAGACACAAATTTGCCTTCTGACAGTTACAGATAGGCTACAAATAGCCCCAAATAATTACAATAAGAGAACTTCTAATTTTCTGTTCAAAGGACTGTTAAATTATCATCATTATTTGGGACAATGATCACTGTTGTACACCAATGTTCTTAAAATTTAACTTCTTTATATTTGAGACCACTGCAAACCATACCAAGTTACCTTCTCTGTGCCAGTCTTCTGTCCATTAAGATTAAATAGATAAATTTACAGTATTTTTAAAGAACTGTTATTCCCTCATTTTTTTAATTTAATTTTCTTTTTTTTTGTTTTTCTTTAAGACCATGTTAATAAATAGATGGGTTTTCCAGCACTTGATGCTAGAGGACTTCTACTACTTGATCATCTCCTTCCCACCCCCCAGCATGAGATGAGATCAGGCTGTGACAGAAGTGCTACCAAAAGATGATCTACTGCTCCGCCTACGTCATACGATACAGGTCAGAGTTATAAACAAAATTGTATCTGTGTCACACGATAGGGGCACGAATCCAGCGAACCTTGTTACAGCAGCTACTACAATGGAAGTCATCCAAGAGGACTAACTGATACCTCCAGGTCAAGTTCCTTTGAGGCCATCATCCAAGGACACACAAGCAGCAAGCTTACTGTTTACTGCACTGCAAGTTGCAAAAGGTCCTCAACTTCTGCGACTTCCATCCAGTTCCACAGATACCCTCAGTTTAAACAGGCAAGGAAAAGTGGTTTTAAGGTAACAGAAAATTAATTCTCAAAATTTATGTTCAGTATGGAGAAAAACGCCAAAATGTTCAAGATTCAAACACGCTAACCTGAAGATGCAGAAATAATGTTAAAACAAAATTGAAGAATGAACACAGACTGAATTTATACCCAGCAAAACAGAGCTAAATTTAATCCAGATCAATTATCCTATTTCATTCATTGGAGGTCCACGAATGTTTGTGCTGGAAGCAGCAAGGGAGAAGAGCAGCCACAGGGAAGAGTAGCTGGAGGAGGAGGAGAGGAATAAAGCGAGTGAAGCTTCTTTTGCTGATGGTGTAAGCAATGCTGTCTAAAAGGATTTGGAAATCACAACCTGAATCACTCACTTCCTAACTTTTTTGAGAAGCCACCAGAAAAACAAGCAATGAAGATAATCAGAAACGATACTGAAGCTGATTTATAATGGGACTATTTGTATATTTACCTAATCTTTTCTGAGCATAGACCTTCTGGAATGACAGCTTCTTAGATATTTATACTTTTACTTCAGCTTGCTTTTTACATATACACATATGCTTCTAATTAACATTTACAGCATGAAAGCTCAGTTCTACTCACCAGACCACACAGCCACAAAAATTATCTTAATCAAACCTTTCAGAAGTACTTTCAGGTATCAAAAGCTGGCAGAGCAGCTCTGTAACAGCAATACTTGCAACCGCTTGTGAAGACAACACTGCCAAGGGAAGCACATACAGCTGGGTGTAACCTACAGCAGCCCTAAGGCTACTCAGATTTACCCAAGTACTGTCTTGGTATCACGAAAGAACAGAACAGGGGATAGTTCACAGTTTGGCCACACAAATTTCAGCAGTAAAACCATTAGGTTTTGTTACAGTATTACTTTTGCATAACTGTTTTTTTTTTTTTTTTGCCTCTATTTTTGCACACTGAAATTTCTCCTTAAAGTACTTCAAAGCCTTCATGATGACAAAAGAATTACAATTGAGGTATACTGTTGCCTCAGAATCTTAGAAACTGTTTGTATTTTGCAATCAATGTATTAAAGATTACATTTGAAAAGAATCTTTGACCACAAAGATGTTCAACATTTAACACATCATCCATGAAAAAGACGCTGAAGAGAGTGCTATCAAGACAGAAGTCCGACCGCTCACGGACTCACTGGATACAATGCCAGAATCATTATCTACATGAGCCTAATATCCATAAATAAGCATAACTGATTGAAGCCTGTCTTTCAGGAAGGCACTCACTTTGCCATACCCTTTGTTGTTTGTTCTTCCTTGTGAATCCATGTTCATTTCCTATGTGGACATCTCTGGTTTCAGTTTTCAACCGCTGGCTCTTGCTGTGCCTTTTCCTCTTACATTAGGGAACCCTTAAGAACTCAGTATTTTCTCTTCTGGAGATACTATCCACTGTAATCAAGCTGCTCCTTACTTTTAGGGTTTGGATCCCCCCCTCCCACAACCTAACAGAGTGAGCACTTTCACCTTTCTCACCAAAGGACTTTTCTCCAAGCTTTCTACAATCTTTGGTCCGCTTTGTGACTTTTTGCCAACATTTCGGTCTTTTCAGTTGTGGATATGGGAAACACATTAAAATGGCAGCAGCCAGTCTCACAATCCCTGCGATAAACAGACCTTCAGGACACAGCCACAAACATCCCACACTCTAAATCTCTTCCCAGAAGTGGTCCTTTCCCAACCGTAGGCCCATCCCTACATACCTCTACATGGTGACACCATTCCTCTCCTTATTCTGAAAAGCATTTTATTTAACTGTGCTTAATCCAAATCCCACTTTTGCCTCTTCCCTATGCTCACCCATGTCATTTGATACACAGACTTTAACAGCAGTAATTGTTATTAATATTGACTAATACCAGACTTTATCGCTGGAGGACCTTCCAAAAAACCCAAAGCAAGGCAACGACAGACCCCAAAGACAACAAAGTGCTTTGTCAGCCAGCCCTTAACCCAATTACTGTAGCTTTATTCCACTCAATAATTCAAACAAATAGTTCTAATCAGAACATAAAACACTGTGAGGCCCAGCATCTTTGAAGAAATCCATTTACATTACATCTTTATAGAAAACTATGGATAAAGATCACATCAGATGACCCAGTATCTACATCAAAGGCAACTTTTAAGACTCACATAGTAGGTAAAAGATAGGATGAAAAGGTAAGGAAGGAATAAGAAAAAAACCACCAAACCTAAGAGCTCCTGCCTCTAAAGAATGTAGTAAATACATGTATTTCCAATGTAAAAATAAAAAGCTCGAAGCTATGAATCCTCCACACCTCTTCATTTTTGCATATTTAACCATCAAGGCGTGTACTACAGCCATCCCAACAGCAAGGGACTTGCTCTCCCAAGAAGTCACACCTTCCACATCCTCTTGATTTCAGCGGGAACCAAGGGATTTCACCGTCTCACAGAAGTGAGTACCGTGTACTTCAATATACTTTGTAGTGTAAATAAAATATTCTGTTGAAATTACGAGATCTAAAAAACAATAACTTTATTGCTTCTTACAACTTTTTCACTGTAAAATTCAACTCCAAGGTAGTAATTGGCAGGGACGAAATTATGTAGCAATTAGGGCATGACAGCAAAAGCAAACAAGAACTGAAAGTGGGTTCGACACTTCTGGTAACAAGCAGGTAATTATCACAGCAGCTTGAAAGGGGCATAATCAACCAAACTGACATCATCCCTCCCACATAATAAAATGTGAAATCCCTTTACGTGCAGTGTAGCTCTTACACACAGCTGGTAAATGCTGCTAGTCTAGTCTTGATGTCTGTCTGCAGAGCATCTGAGGTTACATGTGGGATACTTCAACAGTGGATAATTTCATTGATTTATTTATAACGATGGTAACTATCACACATTTTCATCCATTGTGGACTACAGAGATTATTTCTAGAAAACAATTTTCTATGAAAATGCCTTCTCTTCTCTCAGTATAACTTTTTTCAAAGTTCCTAGAATACAGAAAAAAAAAAAAAATCTGCCTAAAAGGCACAGTTACTGTTACACCTCCACCTACAAGATAAAATAGGTTTTATGTTTTTAATATAAAAATAGAAAGTTGTTAATTTTAAATACACTCAACTCTTAAGTACTAGATTTTACCAACACTTTTTTTCCCCCATGACTCATTGTATTTAAACTTAGGTGTGAGCATGAATTGTTGTCTCAAAGCAGCACTATTCTTTGGACATGCTTGCACATATCAACACAAAGACTAGTTGTATCACAAATGGTAATGCATTTATCTTCATAACATATTTGAGGTAATTAAAATATGATCTGTAAAAAACCATTCATTTATCTGCTGTCCCCTTGCAGTGTTATTTTATTGCAAGATTCTCACTCTCATCAGTGCAGTGTTTGGAAAACCCATCAGCCCTGATTGACTCAACAGTGGCTGTTTTAGCTGTTAGAGGAGGTTGGGGGGAACCTCCTTCTCATTTTTCTGTATTTTTGTGTATTCCTAACCTATGTTCCTCTCCATTTTCTCTCTCCTTGTGTTGACAAATCCATTTACCTCCACACTGTCCGTCAATACCATTAGCTAGCTGCTTCCGCCTTCTTCCAGCTCATTAACAACCGTAAGGCTGAACCCAACACTAATCCCTACAGTTTGTCGTTAACCATTTCTATCCAGCTCCAATATTTCAGATGAGTTTCATTCCTTGTTTCTTGGATACAAGCAATTTCAAACGCATGGGAATTGTGGCTCAAATTGTATTGATTTTTTCAAGTGAAATTTCCACAAAACATTTACAGAGTACCTGTACCTATCATTTTGTAAACTGGGCTGCAAGCACCAGGAGTAAAATATATGAATTATTAACACTTATTTTCTCATCTTTAAAAGCTCAGCACTAACACATCACAACACGAATTCTTTAGACACCTGTTATCTTGTGCAACCTTTTTTTTAAAAAAAAATCTTTTTTTTGTTGTTGTTATCTTGAGTAATCTAATTTTTTGCATAAAATTCTCACAAAGATAACCCAAAGCTGGGTTCCTAGATCTCAACTTTGCAAAAGTACTAAGGTAATTTCGAACAACGCTATTCATTTCAAAATTTAAATTTGATTAGTGTGCAGCCTAGACATGGCATGCTTTGACTTGCAGGTTTAGTTTACTGGCAAGTAAAACAGATGTAGGCACAACATGAGCTATTTGATTGCTGATTGTATGTTACTGACATTATAAAGATGTTAATACTATCCCAAATCTTGCCTTTTTTTCTTCATTTCTGAACCATTTTAAATCCCAAATTACTTAGAAAGGTTAAAATTGTCCAAGATCTAACATTTTATCAAGAATCCTGTTAACTAGGAAAAAATTATAAAAGTACAAGCTTACCAATTTAAAACTATAGTATAAAAAGTGACATTGACCTCAAAGCTAAAAAAGGTAAAAAAAAAAAAAAAAAAAAAAACAAAAAAACCCACAACACCAAAACCCAATAGACCTTATTTTTAAACCAATTGCCATTGTTGAGACCTCTTCTTTTTTAAAGAAAATCTCTGAACAATATGGTTTTACTACAAGAATCTACAAATATGAAAAAAATAGCTTTATACAGAAAGCTAGCACCGGCCAAAGCAAAACTAACAGGGCTTAGACAACGGTCAAATATTCACCTGCAGTAACATGTAAGCCGCCCGTACCCTTTACAGATGGGGGTTATACTGTCCCAGGCAAGTTGGCAGCCAGGTTCCCCACGCAGGCACGCTGGCAGTTGCGCTGGCAGAGGAATAGGGCTGAGCAGCTGCAATACAAGGCGACTGCCTCAGTCACTGCTGCCAGCAGAACAGATCTCTGGAATCGCGGCCTTAAATGCCCTGTAAATATAAAGCTAACTAGAAAGTTTCCATTACTAAGAAAACACGGGTACATCAATTACCAGGGAACAGTTCCTCAGAAGCGATGAGGTGGGAAACCTTCAATAACCTTCACCACCTTTTCTCCTCCATGTATCTTTTGTTCTTTTTCAATGCCTGATTACACTAGAAATATCTTTTTACTGCGAACTTAAGAAAGTTATAATGGCATCCGGGCTCTGCAGCATTCAGCATATCAAAAAACAGATATTCTAGGATATCTTAATTCTCAAGACTCGGGAGAAAATCTAAAACACCCAGAAGTTTGAGGTGCCAATGTTCTGGCCTACAAGCTGTAAAACAAGCACATAAAGTCATCTGATAGAGGAACAAATACTGGGTTTCTTCCTTATGCTTGGATTCTACAGTAAAGATAACGAGGTTGGTTCAATGCCCCTAAGGGAAACATTCTTCATCTGAACAGCTGGAAATAATGTTTTGTTGGAGAAGTACAGTATTTTGAAGCAGAGCTCCTCCCAGTAAGAGCTCTGAGAGGATGCCAGGCAAACATAAAATGAGTAACATCACCAAAAATTTTACGTTCTCTAGATACAGACACACCCCAACACCTTGTTTTCTTATATCCAATTCTATGGTCCAATTTGCAGACATGTTGAGGGTTTACCTCTTCCAAAAAGGAAATCAAAAGTTGAGGTTTAGCTTCCCCTGGAAAATAAAAACAAATTAATGCTTCAGTCTCACTAGACACACCCCACAATTAATTAACACGATCCAACACTTAATTTATTGTAGAATAACACTAAGTTGGTAACACACAGTGTAAGAGCTTAACTATAAAGAAAAAAAAAAAACACAGAAAAAGCATGCTACCATTAAAAAGCATTGCTTATCAATGCCACTGAACTATTTCTAAACTTAAATAAAAACTATCACCATATACGAAATTTATTAGCGAAATAAATTTCTGTTGTTTCACTTCCAAATTAAATTAAGGAAGTGTTTAAATGCTTAGCCTTGGATGTGCACATTAAAATAAAAATACCTGAGTCCAAGAGCCTGACTCAAAACTATCACACTCGCATGTGCCATGCTGAATAATTAACCTACGTTCTTTTCCAAGGACTGCCTGAAAGCCCTTCTGTCTTTTATGCTTTCTGTTATCAGTATCATTCAGAGAATTTGGATTAAAAGCCTATAAAATTCTAAATTATTATGAAAGCTTTTTTTTTGGATGAAAAACTACAAGTTCTGAAGGCTTCTTCATGGATTCTTCTTCTGAAGAATTCTGTTCTTTTTTTCAAGTTTCCTTGGCCCTAAATTTCATGTTCAGGTCCGTTCAAAAGAAATCACAAAAATTAAAACTGTTAAATACCTAATAAATCTATCTATATCACCATGACTACAAGGCATAAAAGAATCCATCAATGGCTTTGATTTTTTAAATTAATTCTAGCACAGTTTACAAAATGCACTGCTGAAGAATGAATCAGTGGAAAAAAAAATAAAAACTGGAAAATTTCATATATTCCTAAAAGTCTCAGATAAAAATAAGTTTGCTGTCCTGTTCTTCCAGCTGTAAAATCCAATTTCTGCTGCCTTGCACACACTTGAACATTATATGAACCAGATTTTGCATCTTTAGGAAAAGATCATGGGCAAAATACAACGGTGGTTTGATACATTACTCACTATCACCTTAAACACTAAGAAAGGTTTCTGTTTCTTTTTATCAAGTAGTTGCTCTGAGTGAGGAGATAGCAACTACTGATGTTCTTAACACACATAAGAAAAAACTCTGACTTTATGAGATCATAGAATAGTTGGGTTGGAAGGGACCTTTAAAGATCATCTAGTCCAACCCCTCTGCAGTGAGCAGGGACAGCTCCAACTAGATCAGGTTGCTCAGAGCCCCGTCCAACCTGACCTGGAATGTTTCCAGGGATGGGGAATCTACCGCCTCTCTGGGCAACCTGGGCCAGTGTTTCACCCCCCTCAGCATAAAAAATTTCTTCCTTCTATCTGGTCTAAATCTTCCCTCTTTTAGTTTAAAGCCATCACCCCTTGTCCTACCGCAACAGGCCCCGCTAAAAAGTTTGTCCCCATCTTTCTTCTATTAGTTTCTTAAGAGACCCAACAGAAACTACCATAGCCAACCAGTTCCTCTACATGACAACTGTATCAAATGAAAGTGTACTTAAAATAAGCGCAACTCAGATAAGCAGCTACTACAGGTTTTTTACAACAGGGATGCTGTTTGAATAAAGCAAAATGAATTACAGTGTTCTCCTACAACCAGATTTTTAATACTTGCATTGATGCTGAGGAAAAAAACAGTCAGGCTCCTATTACACACTTTTAAAAACAAATTTATAAAAGTATGTCTGAAGCCACATCTTAAAAAAATTAACAGCCAAACTACTTCGAAATTTTCATCCTATTATTCAGGAAGATCTAAGAATATCAAAATATTTTTAAAACAATAATAGAAAGTCAAGATTTAAGCCACATTAGAAAACCCTCCCCTAAAGCTTCCAGTTATTGCAATACTTCTTAAGGCAGACTTTCATGACAAAAATACTTTTTTGTGCAGCAGAGATATATAAAAGGATTCTTCGGGATGCCAAACACTTTCAGAACTCTCCAGTGATGACTCATCCTGTTATGTATACAAAGCTTTCATTAAAAAAAAAAAAAAAAGAGTCAGTTGGCATCATTACAGATCCTCAGTTAGCAATCTTCAACTTACTGTTATTTCTTGTACAAAGTATTCTAAACACTCTGCAATAAAGTATTCTGGTATGCTAATTTTGGGGAGGAAAACGTGCAACTTAACTTGAATAGACTTACTTACACAAAGACTTTCTACTCTAGTTTGCAAAGTGCTCCAAGATGGCCTCGATTACAATTTTTAGCTAGACAGAAATTCTTTGTTACTCCACATCAGTTCTTTGCCAGTTGCGCTGATCAACTATTTTGCCAAAACAAGAAAAATAAGTCTTTCAAAACGAGTCTTGATGAGTGTAACAAAAAGAATCGCTTCATTTAAAAAAAAAAAAAAAGAAAAAAACAACATGGGGGGTGGGGCAGGGGGGTAACTTTAACTGCTCCTGAAAACTTTGAAAGCATTCCTTCTGTCTCTTTACAAGCACCATTTGAATTCCCCCCCCCCCAAACAGATTTATTTTGATAATCTGTTGTACTTCAACAAAATCACAGTGAACTACAAACAGCCATATAGGTGCAAATAATTGCAATGAACTATATTACTATACTGACAAGTATTTGCCAATAAGACAGGTTTCTTTTTTTATATACAACTTCTTTGAAATGTGGTGGTGTTGGGTTTTTTTTCTTAATTGGTTCTTGTTTGCTTTAGTTATACACACGAATGGTTGCAAGATGTACTAGAAACTAGAAGCTTCCCACAGCGCTACGTACAGCACAAGCATCCTCCACTTTGCTCCATCAAGTGTTGGATCTGGTCTTTCCAGACCGGGTTTACAAGTCGAGAGGATCGTTTCCATTCGTGCCTGTTCATCCACCTGCAGGCACAAGGCAGCCACATACAAACCCAGGTAAGAGCAGCTGTGGAGCTTTAAATCAAACAAACATTTACCTTCTGAAACTCAAGATTCACTTTGCACAGGCAGCTAGTCTGGAGTTAGCAATTCTCCCACTGGCCAAATTCAGACTAACAAGCAAGGTACAAATAATTTCCTTTACTTTCAATCCCTCCAGCCACTCACTCCTCTAATTCAGTTCCTAGTGTTGATCCTTTTCTAAATATGGCCACACATGCATAAGAAGCGAGCCTCAGTGCCAGCTATGCAATTTCTCTTTCCCACTGGGGACACTTTCCAGCATCTCAGATGTTTTCAGAACAGACGCCTCCCCCACCACTGCCACATATACATTTTATTTTATTTCTTATAAACGCCTCTTACCCACAGTAGTTACAAGTGCCAAATCATCTGATTTCACAGAGTGTCAAAAGAAAAGACAGATCTAAGAACTTATATAGCATTTTCTATCCCTTTTTGTTCTGCAACATGTTGATTTCGAAATAATACTTTTCATTTGCTCAAATTCCAACAACCACAAGAAGTCAGCTGTCCCTCTCCAGTCACTTACGTTAATCATAGAACTTGATCAACTATACTGTATTTCCAGTAAGTTTATGCTTTCCGTAGGTACTTGCAAGGCTGTAACTCATCAGATACAAATTACATTTGTGGATTCATGCTATGAGTCTTTCAGCTTGAAGCATACTGATTTCCATGTTTCATAAAAAATAAAGAACAGCCCATTTTTTTTTTCTACTTCTAGGCAAGACAAGAATGCTTGTCTTAGAAAGCGTAACTAAATCCTTTTGATTTTTTTTTAATGTAGTCGTAAGTTTTTGTTATTCCCTTATTATTTATGTACTACCATAGGTGGTCATGGCAAATCACCAAAATAATTTACACTGGCTCTCTAACTGTAAGACTATCTTATTAATTAAATACAAAAAAAAAAAAAA
>VYXH01004075.1:228061-303245 GCA_013397275.1 Burhinus bistriatus
CTCCCTCCGCCCGCAGCTGGAGCAGCGCGTGCGAGGGGAGTAATTCCGTGCCCAGATGCTGAATCACGAAATGGGTCGTACGGAGAGACACGGAACGAACCCCGCTGCCCTGCAGCCGGCGTAGGTGATTCATGTTTGGGGCGGGCGTGTTGGAGAACTTCCCCGGACTTGGATGAAGTAGTGGGGAGCGATTGCTCCGAAGGCGTAGAAATGCAGGCGGGGAGCCAGCCCCGCGCTGAGCGGCTGTCCCTTGTCGTTGAGGTTTCTGTGCTGTGTTTGAATCTGGGTTAAGAAAATGGCCTAGGGTAGCGCACAGGTACAACGAGGAAGGGAGGGAAGGAGGGGCTGATGTTAGTCACTATTTTTTTTTTTTTTTTACATAAAAATAAACAGCGAGCAATCCAGAGCTTTACACTGTTCTTCCGACCCAAAATTTTCACTTGCCAGCTTCAGAAACACCGAAGTAAAATGGCATACTGTGGCAAATAAGGCTTTTGCTGGCCTGTTTTCCTGGGAACCATTTCATAAGAAAAAACCTTCGTTGGTTCATTTCGCAGATTTGTGGGCATCTAAATTAGACCTTTGTGACATTTTTATATCTGTGTAGAGAGAGGTAGTATGTTTATCTCCATCTGTACACATACTGGTATGTATACAAACATATATATAATTATATAAAGCCAGGCCTTTCACTCAGCCATGCAAGGACAACAGCTGGATTGTTGGCTATGGCTTACTTGGCCCTGTTACTAAAAATGTACTCTTTTTCTGTCAAATTAAAACATATATCCTGAGCTAAATGTTTCTGTTACGAAGTCTGCAAATGACAACATAGGTATACTGCTCATATGACTTCAGATACGGGAACCTAATCTGTTTACATGTTGTCTAATGCAGAAGGAAGTGCATTTGAATTTTCTTAACTCAGGCAAGTTAGCATAATTTAACTGAAAACATTTAATGCTGTACAGGCCCAGGCTTGGGCAGAGTAGAGGGGGGAAAAGAAGCAGGGAAGGGGGGTGAGAGGGAAGTAAAAGGCCACAGCCCCTGCACAGTGGGATGACTGGTGTGGCATTTGCTAGAGTTGCCAGGTTGCCATCTGGTCTGCTGAAAAAAATGGCCATCTCCTGGAACACTGACGGTGCATGTGCGGATCTACGGCGCATGCGCTATGGTTTGGGTGAGTCTAGGATGTGTCAGAGCTACTATGCATGTGCAAATTGATTTGAGCTGAGACACGTGAGCAGGCTGTGGGCTCAGATCAACTGCGAGGTGTGGGGGGAATAACTGCCACATCCCACAGCAGAAATACGTTCAGCGAAATCACTGGATGCGCTTGTCCACGCGTGGTTCATCCGGTCCTCCCATGTACACATTGTTTAATACCTTTAGATCACCTGTAAGTGGTTGAGCTTTGGCCTTTGTCTCTTATGCAAAAGCAGATGGGTGTTTTTAAATTTTTTTCTCTGCTGTTTTTTATATTCACTGTATTTATATGTAGTTATCACAATATAAAATGAGTGGAGGCAGGACGAAGTTAGCTTTGGTGTAGAGGGGTCTAGGACAAGAGCATGTTAAGGGACTTAACGCCTATTAGTTATACTACTGTGCCTTATCTCCTTACGTGTCCGAACAAAGCCAGGCAGGTCTGTTGTGTGAACTGCTGCAGCCATTGCTGTGGCAATCAAAGGTGTGAAGAGCTACGCAGGACTGAGAGAGACTTGTGAGCAGGAGCCTAACGCCTAGATGGAATTGTAGGAAAATGTATTTGCTAGCATTATTTATCACTCAGTGAAGGCAGGGGGACAAGCTAGGAGAAATTGTGCCACCAAACATAAATCCAGGGTGGGAATGCTTTGTTGATCCAAGGCATTTGAACAGCTCTGTCAGGAACATTTTTACCTGGCCCACGGTAGCCACCTATAAATAATCTCTGTCTGGAAAACACTCATTTTTACAGCAAAGACATAATATTGAATGAACAGGTCCTCTGCTTTATTGAACGTTAGGAGATCTTCCAGTTCATTATAAACTAACTCAGGTGAACTGACACACCCGGGTTTTTTTTAAACTTTCAAGAGCCAGCAGCTTTGAAACTTTCAAGTAGATTTTTACATTCTAACCTTCCTTCAAATAAACATTTCTGCGTTTCTGGAATTGTTTCCGAAATAGAAGGGAGACCCTTGCCTTACTGATTAAACAAGGCATGCTAACGGTTTTAACTTCAAAACATCTTAAGTTGTCCCAACATGCTTAATGATGGAGTGATGCTTTCATAATAGAACAAGTTGAAGACGGGATGCTGTCTTAAATCAGCTAGTTAAGGAAAATGATCCTGTTATAGAAATAATTAAAGGAAAATGACAACTGGTATGTAAATACCGTTGTACCATTAAACAACTAAAATGGTGTATGTAACAGAAATAATGAGAAAAGTATTCCAGACTCTATCAGAAATGGGATCCAGATACTTTCTCTTTTATGACATTAGTTCAGAACTCTGACGATTTGATGATCGTTCACTACTCTACATAATTTTTTTCTCTTTGCACATGTGTTTCCATGGCAGAAAAGTTCACCAAGTTACCACAAAGGCTTCATTTAGGATATGTCAGCAATATGTTAACATTTTAAATGTTCAGTATATTGAATGACTTCTTGTCTTTTACCTGTGCTAAGCTGGTAATTGACTGTAGTGAACATCTGCTTACTTCAATATGCTGCTCTGAAGACTGGGGAGATTTTGGTGCCGGTGCACATCCCGTTTGTCTGTCCTTGTTGCAAGAGTAGCAAACTGCAGGAAAAAGGTACAGTGGGCAGTTGAGGGTAGTAACCACATCAACTGCCCATGGTAGCCTTTTACATCTGCATTTGTATTCAGCCAAGTAGTTCAGAAATAGCTGAATAACTGTTTTTTTCAGTATTAAAAAAAAAAAACAATCCCAAGATAATTTAAAAGAGTTCTAGACAGAGCCTAAATCAAGTGACAAAATCAGGATTACATCATACAAATACGTGACTCCTAGTTTATTTGTACTAAACTTGGCTGGACTAAAAAAAAAGTTAGCATATGTTAATTGCCGTATGCTAACGAACACATTGTAGAAGTCTAGTTTTAAACTTGAAATGTTTGTTTCTTCTCTTCATCAGTTTTGCTTACTTGTCATCTTGTAGATCTGTCTTACTTTAGGCAGCAGCACAGCCTGGATAGTGGGTACGACGTACCCTTGAGCGGTGGTGACTTTCCCAGCCGTTGGGTGAGATGCTTGTTGCTGCAGATGGTGGGGGATAAGCCTCACTTCTCATCTTGAGCAGCATTCCCAGACAGCTGGAGAATTCCGGTTACCAGGTGCTCTGGAGCAATGGACAGACAGCGTGGAGGTCCAGTCCCCCTAAAATCCATCTAACTGCATTTTTTTGGAGGGAGTATAGTTCAGAGTCTAGGAGGAAGAACGTTTCATTCTAGTTCTTGTTTTCTCACCCACTCCCCACCGTGAAATATCCCAACTTATATTCTGCAACAGCTACTCTCCCCACAAACTAATCTAGCATTTCTATGAACGTGGGCTAATAACAGCCTAGGCTCCCCATTGCCTGCCTGCTTTAACTTGATCAGTTTAGTATGTGTGAAAGGCAGCCTTGCCCACGCTGTGATATATGTGCTAACCTCACACCTTTACACCTTAGTCTCGCCAAAGCCTGAGGCCTTTTCATCATATTAAGCTACTTTGACTGGGCTAACGTGACTGAGAAACACACCTTTTCTATCCATTAAGACAGGGCCAAAAATGTTAAGTGCTCAAGATGTAAGCCCCTAGGGCTTGTCTATATATCGAGTTATTACACGTGGAGGCTTTTATCTTCGTAAGAAAATGTTCTTTTTGTGCACGCCAAAGTGTGAATTTAAAACTAGTGGTTATAGTATAACCCTCATGCAGACTCATTCATTCTGGCATCTTCTGGCTTTTTTTTCAGATTAACTTCTTTAATTCATTTTAATGACATCAAAAAAAGTATTCTTATTGAAGTGAGTTTGTCCACATGAGGAATTACACTTACTGACTCTGGTAGTATTATTAATACCTTCCTATGTGAAGAAGCTTTGTCTATTAGGAATGTTAATTTTGTACACGTTTGCACTTAATAAAAGCATCACTTGTTTACCATTGAATCTTGCTGTTTGGACAAGTGGCAGCTGATGCACTATACTGAAGTTAGTTTATTCCATACTGAGGCCATGATCCTGGGGATGCTAAATTAGACGGATAAGTAACTAAATGCATAAATAGTTTCACTGCAGACAACTACCTCCTGAGTAAAGTTTCTTCTGTGTTTAAGCATTTCCAGAAATGCTTAAATTCTTCTTAAACTTGTAATTTATATAATTTGTTCTTATAAGGAACAATGGACTGTGCTATGTTATGTTGTATTATGTTAGCATCCATGTGAAGTCACATAAAAAAAACCACAAGTTCCTTAGGAACTTCAGTTCCATTCTTTGTGATTTGCCTAATTCTTTGCAATTCATGTCTTGTTTACAACTTTTTGAAACTGTAATTTTACAAACTGTAATATTCTGAGTTTTAGTTTTGACATATATGTGGCAGTGGGCAACAGAGAAAGAATCTTTTATGACATATTATTAGTTGCGTGATTTTTTTCTATCCAAAAAGGTAGAATGCCAATAGTTTGAGTAAAATTGAAGTAGTATCTGAAACCAATACATGCTAAATGCTGGCTGCGGTGCAGATACATGCAAGGCAGGAAAAAACCCGCAGCCAGTAGCAAGCGCACAGGGCAGTAGCCGGCCACTTTGTGTGCACCTCTGGGGAAAGACAAAAGACTGGTGTAAAGTTAGGACTTTATCATGCAGAAAGTTAAATAAATGTCTGAGCAGTGTTTGCTGTTTGCAGGAGTGGTGCATTACACTCAGATTACTTAACAGAAATTATACAAACCTGGCCATGAAACAGGGGAAAGGATTTGTTTGTGTGCATTCAGTCACACATTTTTTTGAGTAGGACTATGTTTTTATTCTGCATTTTCTACAGTACCTAGTGCATAGGCGTCCTGGTTCCTTAAATGAGATCTTGGGTGCTATGATAATAGGAATTTAGATACTATTCATAGAAATAGCCTTGTCATATATTGCCAGTTTTGCAAGGAAATAGTCTCTGTCCCAGACAGGATAGCCTCACTTTTAAAGGAGTTTAATGTGGGAGAGGCAGGTGCCTTGGGTGGTAGTCAGGTAAACACTAGGAGCCCAATCCTGTTTGCAGCTGTTTACTTCAACAAAACTACGTGTCTGAGTAAGAAGGGCAGATTTTTGCCTTTGGTTTTTGAACTTAATTGCAGGTAATTAATGGGGATGTGTCACCTACATGAGGTCCAGCCAGAATTCAGTCCTTTATTTCTGTAATGTTTTAAATCAATTAGCTACATACCCATATGGAAACAATAGCAGAGCCTCCACAGTCAAGACTATACTCAGATTCTAAATTACGTATATAATAAAGGCTGTGCATGTGTTTTCTGGCTGAGAACAATGTTATATTTCAGCCTCAAGCAAAAATTTTCTCCAAGCCATAGCCCCTCAACAAAAACGCACTTTTTAATGGAAGTCCTGACACCACCTTAATTACAGCACAGCAAACATGACCGTCATAATCCCATTTCATCCTTAGGCAAGGAGAGCATCCCTGGGGGCCTGGCTGCCTGCCTTTGCTAGTGACCAGTTTTGCAGAAACGGCCTTTTCCACGATGCTGTTTTTTATTTAACCTCTACTGCACTGCCTGGGGGAAGTTGCACGGGGAGCTGCTAGTGTTCATCTCCCCACGCTCCTTGCAGCCCTCCTGGCACTCCCTGCAGCCCTCAGCCTGGAGGATCAAACGGCACCCGGGGATGCCCAGCCTGCAGCCAGCCATTTGGCATCCCACAGCCTCTCCACCTGTCTCCCATGGGAGCCCGGCAGGAGCCGAAACTTCAGCCCCTTTGTACCACGTGGGCTTCACCCTGGCTCTTTCCAGCAGCCCCCAAGCTGGCTGCTTTGTATGGGCCAGTGTCCAGAGCCAATCCCTGTTTTTGCTGGCCTGCCACACTTCAGGAAGGTCCTTGCTTTGGATCCAGTAATGCAGGGGGGAAATGGCTTTCCCAGTGGCAGTCCTAATCCTGGTGGGTGAGGATAGAGCTGTTTGAAAAGAAGGGCTGCAGGCACTCTTGAGCAGCCTGCAGTGTGCCCAGCAGTGATGCATTCATTTGAAGTGGCCTTGCAGTGTCTCCAGGCTTTCGCAGTGTTTGGATGGGTAAGTAAAATGTGATTAGCTTATCACCACCATATGGATTCAGTGAGTAGATTTTGTGTGTGGACTGCGATACTGACAGGACATGTTTGCAAGGCTATTTGAAGCTGAGATCTTTTTCTACCAGAAATATGGGGAGATACATGTGTACATATATAAGCACAAGGGTATACTTGTGGTTCTTACGTTTTTTCCTCCTGCCTTCTTAAATCAAAGTAATAAATCTGTATGATCAAAAGAGCTAGAATAATCAATCTCTCCTTACATAATTCATCTGCAAATCCTAATTAAGTCTAGAGAGAAATTAAACATAAGGTTTCTTGTTCTCTCTACAGCATTGTCAAGTACAGTACAGTCTTCTGTTATGGAACTCCTACAATTCTTATGTACAGAGTAAAATCATGCAGCTGAGATACTTTCCCTAAAAACAAGCAAAAGCCCTATATCTGCTGGGAGGACATCTCTGTTATCCTGTTCCCTTCTATTTAGGTTCTCATATGGTGTTAATCACCATGGTATCTTACAGCTTTATAAAAATATAGTGCACCATATGTGATAAAGCATTAATATTAAGAATGAAGATGCTGGATAAAAATATTCTTCACAAATCTGAAGCATAAGACGTGCAGCAATGGACATAGCCAGACAAGCAGCCTGAGTGAAAGGAGCATGTGTATGAATACAAGAGATGGGGTCAAAATCATTCCTTAGGTGATAATATTGCATCTAGTCATTGTATGTGAGTGTGAATGGCACGCTCGCTTCTCTCCTCCCTAACCTGGGCTACAGCACGCTGAAGCAGAGGGACTGTGTGCAAGCCATATCCTGTTCCCTGCTTTGCACTGCAGAAGAGTGCCTGCCTTGCAGCGTTCAAGGTCATCAGTCAAAACAAGAGAATTTGCTGATAAATGCACTTGTTAAATGAGTGCATACGTAATTACAGTCCGAACAAAGCAAAATGAGGGTCTGTACTTCCATTGGAAAGAATGCACTAGAGTGGTCATAAGTTACCCCCCCCTCAACTGATAATCTCAGTTACATATTTTCTCGTGTGTTTCATTTCCCGCTTAGTTTCAGCCAGATCTGTTTTCTCTTGGTATTGTAAGTGTCAACACATAAATAATTTTCTCTGTTGTATCCCTCACTACTAAATTCTTTTCCTTGGTGGAATAGCAAAAGTAATTATATTTATAAATGGAATGCCTGTTTTGCCTAAGTACCACACATAATTCCCTTCCCTAAGAGGGATTTTTATAATTCCTCCAAAAATGCCTTGGCAAGGATCAACCCACCAGTTGGTAGTGTGGATCCAGCCTTTAGGGACAGAACTCAGGATTCCGATCCCTTCGGCCAACAGGCAGGAGGGCACCACAGAAAAAATGCACTAGTTTGTTTGAGAGAATGATGTTAAATATGTGCAGTTATTAAGCACCCCAGAAAGCAAATTCACTGGGAATTGCTTCCCACCTGTGGATTTTGCTATTCAGCACACAATTATTTTGGCAACTGGAGCATTCTTCATTGTGGATGGCTGTGGGAAGATATTAATCCTGCCCTTCAAGTAAGATATACTTACTGATCTAATGGACTTGTTCCACCTCTACTGTATCACACTGTGAAAGGAAATCAAGAAAATCCCAAGTGAAAGGATGGGTAATCTCCAGTCCTTCTTGTCCCCTTTCTACCTTCTTTTTCAGCTGCTTTCCACATGTCCCTTGCGCAGTAGGAGTAGAGGAGAGAGAGATCTGTTGTGAGCTCTGCATTAAGGGAAGTTCGGTTTTTCATCTCTGGGCACTCCTTGAGAAAACCTCAATCGAAATCATTGTATGGCGGATCCTAGCTACCAACAGTTCCCAGTTTGCTCGCTAAATGAAACAGCGACAGGCCTCCTGGAGCTGATCTGCATTACAGGAGGAGAAAATCATGATTTTTCTGACTGGGTTGTGCTGTCTGTATGTGCATGTGTATTCTTCTGTTGTAGTTTCTCTAGTATTTGATTTGATTAAAGGTTATTTCAGGGTCCCTACAAAGCAGTGAGACATTCTTTTCCTACAGATGTGGCAAGCTTGAGGAAGGTTGTATTGGAGCATTCAAAACAGTGTCCCGTGTAGTTTGGGAGCTGCAAATGTAGGGGTCTGTGTGGGAGAGACGTGGCTGATGTAAGACGAGGTCCTTGGCCCTGCTGGAAAGAGTGCCTGGAGTCCCACAGGGGTTAATGCAGGACCCTGTAGCGTGGTTAGCATTTCCATGGGTACTAGTTCCTCAGCTGCTGGAGCCCAGTTTTCACTGAAACTGTAGTATGATCGGCAGAAACAAACACATACTGCTCCGGAAGCTCAGCAGCTCCCAGTCTGGTATCTTTGACATAAATCAGTTTAAACTAACAGGGAAGTTTAATAGCCACGTCAGTGACTTGGCAGCTAGCACACATTTGCATCTGCCGTCCCTGCAGGAAGGGGTCCTCCCCGAGAAAGGCAGGGATGTCACATCTTCAGCCACTGCAGTGAAATCCGTAGGGGTAGTGAGCATGAGTCCCAGGAGTGCCTGCACTGCAGTGGCCTAGTTTATGCGGATGCTTTCAACAAGCTAGCTCATGTGCTTCTAACAGCGTGGTTCCAGCAGTGTCAGCCAGAGCATCCATCAAACCAGCTATGCTCCTGGGTGGTTAGCCCCGGTACTCGGTGGCTCTGTTGCTGTCCTCTTAGTAAGTCTGATTTGGCTCCTTTAAAGCTCTGGCTACATCAGCTGTGGCCCCTGAAGTACAGAGAGACCCAAGTCCGTGTCCCACTTCACTCTACATTTAATCAGAGGCCTCTCAGGAGTTTTAGACTGTAGTCTTTCCATTTCCCTGTGTACTCTTACTAAGGGTTCGTGTTTATTTAAGATTTAACTTTATGAGCAGTTTTCCTTTATCTCAGTATACACGGTACAAATTTGGTCTGTTCCCTCAGCTTTTGCATTCAGCTGGTTTGACTGATCTAACGTTGCTGATTTACCGGTATAATATAGCTTGTCTGAAAAGAAGGAAGATTGATGTTGGCTGAAATAAAATTCTGAAATGCCTATGGAGTTTTATTGCCCTAGATTCTTGGATTGCTATTTATTTTAAAGAGTATGCAGAACTCTGACTTCAGGAATGCGTACATCATGTCAGTGTAGCTAATTCTTTGAGTCAAGTCATTGTGGTTAGCCAATCTTGTCTTCTGTCTCTGTGGTAAGATTTTAAATCCAGAAGGCTAACCTCAATGCTCCCCCAAGAAAGCAAGCAGAGATGACAATGCATTTCCTTCTTTGACCTCTGTAGTCGAGTTTTATAGAAAGATGGAATCTATCAAATTAGACCAAAGGCCAGATCACCTGCAAGAGGGTGAAAGGGTCAAACCCTGTTCCTGTAGCAGTATGTGGGGAAAAAAATGTACTGAAACATATTTTTTAAACTAATTTTTCTTCAAAAATTGTTTTTCTACTAAATTCAGACTATGAACTGTAAAATTCTCTCATGCTTGTGAGTTAGGCATGGTTATGTATCATGTCAGAGCAACTAGATTATTTGGATTTCTGAATTTCTGCATTTCAGTACTGCAAGATTGTGCATATATACTTGTCTTGGATTTCCTGAGTTTGTAACTTTGCAGGGGGAGGATAATTATAATATTCTGACTTCTTTACATAACTCCGGCTTAACATAATTTCTTTGGGGACAATTCCTTGTTCAGCGTACACTTTGGATACAGGGAGGGGAGGAGGAAGGTTTAAGGGAAGTCCTTCCCTGCATTAACTTCTGCCTTCGCCTCCTGTCCTAGTGCTGATACTGGTTCAGAGTGCAGAGTTAGAGCTTCATGGGAGCAGTACCAATACTGTGGCTGAAAGGGTGGACAAAAATGCACCTTGTAGAGGGCCTGGACAGCCCTTCTGCCATCGCACTGAGCGTGGAGCCTAGGCTTAGTGATGCAGCATGAGAAAGGAGTCTGCTCCTGCTGGGACGGCGCTGGGCTGAACCCCTTCTGCTGTGATAAGGGCCACGTTGCAGACCCTCAGCACCTCCTCTCAGTTCACACAGGGGCTGTGTCTCTCCTTCCAATTAGCAACGTAATCATCCATGAACATGAACGAAAGAACTCGGTCCCACCCAGATGGGACTGGAGCCTGGTTCGTGAGTGGTAGATTTATAATATCAGTATTACGTCATATAAAAAACTTTGGCTTGTCACCATGAAGTGTGCTTGCATACTCTTCTTGTACCACCGGAGCTGTGCAAAGCAGCTGAAGCGAACTGGCCATGTGGACCAGGCTTATTTCCTACTTTAAATTACAGAATTATGACAGATCAGGACCATTCATTGTTCTGGAGCTGCCTCCTAACTGGCCTCTGTGCAGCCCTGGCATTTTTCAGATCATTGACGGATCAGACCAATGACAGCAGATGGGTGACCAAGAAACCTACCACTGACAACCATTTGCATATGGTGGAACGGACTGGTGCATACACAATTTCCTCTAACGGGAGGATTTCAAACAATAAAAGCACCGTTTGGAAACTAGCTCTAATAGTGCAGGGACAGCTGGGCACTTTGTCACCACTGCCACTTTGGCATTACTTAAGACTGACCTGAATTCTTGATCTGGCCAGTCTGATGATCTGTAATCATAGTGATCTGTTAATTATTTGGCTTAACTACAGCTCATTCTAGTGAAAGGTTTAACTATATGTAGATTTTTAAGTTTCCATGTTATTCTTCAATGAGATAATTTTGAGGCATAAAGATATAGCAAGCAATGCCTTACAAGCGCCCATTTCACAAAGAATGTCCAGCTTGACTGGTAAATTCTCAATACAGTATTCTTCACTCAGGCAGTAAATACCGTAGCCATGAGAAACATCCTGTATTCTTCACACATGCAACAGGGGACTGGAATCCCTCTCAATACCATTTCAGCCATGCACTTATGACCTGGACTTCCATAATACCTCTTTGCTGTGATATTAGCACCAGGCGTACCATCGGTACACCTGCCTTTTCACGTAATCTCTGATAGAAAGATGCAGTTAGCAAATGGCATCAAGTATTAATGCAGAAGTGACCTTTTAATGTCATACACAGATACAGGAAGAAAGAACTGCCACTGAAAACTTCTGATTAAAGATAAAAGTAGGCAGCCTGTAAAAACATTAAGATAAAAAGTAAATCCATTTGCCCTGAGTTTCCCCTGCTATCCCACCTCCTACTCTAAATTGATGTTGTCAGCACTCATGATTTTATCACAAGTCTTGTGATGTTTGATGTTTCACTTACACTCCGGCTACTAGAGTTGTGTAATGAGGTTAGAAACTCGTCTTTCCTCTTTCTTCAGTTTAAAGTAAGTTTCTGGTCCTAATGGTTAGAGTATAAAGCTTGCAAATGTGACCGAGGTCACAAAAACAGAAATCAAAGTAAAAGAGCTCTACATTTACTATTTTACAGACAGGCTCATGATTTTGAGGGTCAAACTGTAGTTCTTGAACATTTGGAGCTGGCAATAGTACCTTGAAAAAAAAGTGCCTGAACAAAGTACCACAACATGTTGCATTTTCCAGGGAAGCATAGTAGTCATGAAAGTGACAGTGGTAATTCTCTTTTCAGACATGCACATTTTGCTATTTACCTTGTTTACGCAGCATCTCAGGGTTCAGCCCCAGCCTGACCGGGCTGGAGGGGATCGTAATGATGCGTAACTGTATTGTCTGTTGTCGGAGGGCTCATACTGCTTGCTTGTGTGAACATAGAGGAAGAGTTTTGCAGCACTCCTTAGTCCCCTGGCACGTCTGTGCTTAACACCTGTAAAAACAGTAATGTTCTGACCTTCAGTCTCAGAAGGTGATCTGCCTTTTGTAAAGGTCCAGCAAGAAAGTAGGAATACCCCATGCCTGCCAATCCAGCAACAAAGGGGCAAACCAACCAAGCAAATGCAAATATGTAAATACAATAACATTTAAAATGGTTGGGTTGACTTAAGAAGCCCAAAATGTACCAAGTGCAGGTTTTGATGTGCAGACCAAAAATAGTCGGCTGTTGATTTTGGAAAAGCAAGCTCCCAACAGCAACAATTCAGATTTGAAGGAGACACAATATTTAAATGGAGTTCCAAATTATCAAAGGTATATATTATATTATATGCTATATATTATATTATGAAAGGTATCTTTAGTATATCACTAAAAATATGAACTGAAGAGGTATCCAAAGCAGTGAGCAAAGCCTGAGTGTTGTATGGGCACATTGGTCAAAACTTCTCTGCAGTCCACAGACTGGTGATCCCAAAGGTCCCTCTCTGCTTGCCCTAAATTATTGTGTAATCCATTCAGGAGGTGACAAAATTACAGATAATTGTGACAAAGTCCAGTTGCAAAGAAGAGGTAGAAGACTCTGGGACCCAGCTTCTACATGAGTAAACAGAATACATAGCGATATTACGTTTCACAAATATAAACTTATGTGACAAACTAAAATTTGGTAATATTTTAAGATAAGTAGTATTTGAAACTGAACTAAAGAAGCTCAGTTGATCGTATACTGACTCTGTTATTCATTTTGACCTTGAATTCAGCAGTAATTTCCATGTCGTAATTTCCATGAGACTGCCACGTTGCTTCTAAACTGCTTCCTCTGTAGGAGACTGAAGAAACTATTATTGAACCTTGATCACTTAACTGAGTGTTTCAAAGGGCACGTACATTTTTGTGCATCATGACCCACTTTATTTAAGGCTATGGACTTATATTTTTTTATCTCTATATTAAAGCACTGTGGAAAATCTGTATCTTGCAAGAGGTATATTCTTCAGCCTTAGGAACTTGGAAAATGAGATTGAAAACTCGTCTCCAGGATATGCAAAACATTGGAAGAGTCTACATCTTTCTTACGTTAGTTTCTGTGAAGAGGATCTGCACTTTCTCTTCATGCTCCCTCTCTTTCTTTGTACTCCTTTCCAGCTTCTTTCTAGCTCTATTATCTCTAATTACTTTCGAATATACCCAAATCATCATCTCTGTTGAACTGAACTGTCTCTTATTCTCAGCTAGGCAGGCCTCTGCTGCTGTGATACCAAAGTCAGGTGTATTTCTAAAATCTAAAATGAGTAAGGTTTAAAAGATTGTCCCACCTGTATTGTTCCTGCTTCCACTGCAGTCTGTGGCAGGACTTCTGTTGCTCTGGCAGGACAATTTAATGCTTGTTGTAGTTGTTTTTTAAATAATGGAAAGTGTATAAACTCTGTGTAGATAAAGCTGCGTTCAAGGCATTGATTTGACTTTGAAACTCCACAACATATGAGTCAAAATGCTAGAATTGCTGTCCTGTGGGTCTGTCTCCTTTTCTGCCTCACTAAGCATTAATTGTTGTGGTCTCGACACTCTGTTCTGCCCCTTTCTTCTCTTTCCTCCTCCCCACTCCCCACTGTCACTCCCAATGGCTGGGGAGTCCTCCCAGTACATCAATCCAGTTCATCTCCCAATACAGGGCCATCAGCCAACACATTCTGGGCCTAAATTCATCTCATAAATATTGGTACAGGCTTAAATAAATGCAATCCCTCAGTTAATGTACTAGATTTCAATGGAATTACATGGGGAATTAATTTTCCTCCATCTGTAGTCTGAAAAACAATAAAATAGGGAAATGCTTAGAATCTATGTCTCGGCTTTCCAAACCGGCTGAAAGACTGGTTCTTCCGTGTTGCCCATGAAAGGTAGACTGTAGCGAGATACTCCTGATGTGCGCGTGTTTTTTCTGTACAAACACATGACGTTATTAGGCCTTACTGATAAGGACAAAAGCACTTCTGGTTGGCAACTCCGTTGAAGGGCAGCCTGTAGAGCTGTATGGTTCTTTGTTATGTGTAATGGCATGTATATTAGCATGTGTGCGTAATTTCTGCTACCTGTGAGGACACCTGTTTTTGTATTTTTATCTCTGGATAATAATGAGTTATGATTTATGTAGCACTTTACAAAGAAGTGTACCAACAGCAGTTGCAGGAATTAATCAGGCAAGGTCCGGCAGAGTGTATATAGTTGGTCTGGCATGTGGTGGTGTATGTAACGCTTCGTTAACTCTGTGTGCCTTGCAACTTCCTCTAGTACCTAAGCGAAAAGCTGAGTATCAGGATATTCTAGTACAACTGGATGGCAAGACACACAAATAAAGAATCTGTGATGAACTTTTCAGCTAGAACTTAATTCCCTTTTCTTTTGATTCCACTCATTCATCTCCCATTCTTTCTGTCTGCATATTTTACACTGTTCTCTTTCTTTACCATCTTTTCCCCCATTGCCCTGTGCCTTTTCCTTCCCAGATGAAGCATCCCTCTTTTTCCCATTCATTGCACTTGATAGGTTCTGTCCACATAGTTCATAATTTCTCTCGCTCACTTCCTCCGCTCATCCTACATCTTGGGCAGGAGTGATTGAAGCAATGGTTTCTGAAAGCAAACCATTCTCCAGAGTAGTGTTTCTCTAGAGAAACACTACAGATGATTATCTTTCTCTCTCTGTTAATGGAGAAACAGAGAATATATGAAGTCAGTTGATAAAATGGTAAATGTGTAGGTGAAAGTCCTTTTGCTGCAGGAGGTATGATAAATGTAAGGTACCTGCGGGTATTTGATCTGAGCAGTGTCTTCCTTGACTTTCAGTATTCTATGTATAGCTGATGTCTGTAGGAGCACACTGAAAGTCCAGATCTGTGCATTAACGAAATGAATGGGGTTTTAATGTGGAAGATCCAGGAAAATATTCTTTCATCTCTTCCAGAATGGGCAGCACACAAATTGTAATAATTTGCATGCTGATTGTTACCATGATAAAACTGAATCTGTCCAAGAGCCTTTTGCTGACTCTTCATGGATCAGTTAGGTCTGTTCTCACAGTGAAAAGTGTTTGAACTGTAGCATTACCATTCCAAATTATTTTCTAACTGTTCTCTGAAAATAGAAGAAAAATAAAAATACAATAGCCGGGACCCCTTATAAAATCTTCCTAGAGGAGTCCAAGGATACTCACCATTGGTCTCAATAGAGCTTTCACACATCCTTGAAAGGAATTCATTAAGCTGGAAAAGCTGGCTAGAAACTAGTCTTCCTATAATGTCTTCCATAATTTGCTTCAAGGGACACATTTATAGTCAGTCAGCCTTTTTTATAGATCTTGTGCAAGATGAAGGGCTGGGTCACAATTGCAAGACTTTAATGAATAGATGTTTGTTGCATGCCACAACCCAAATAATTTTTTAAGCATCTCAGCACAGTGCAGGCTTTTCAGTATGGACTTTCCCAAGGATATGAAACAGGATGATAGCCGCAACCCCTGAAATCACAATGACATAGTGACCATTTTTGTTCCAGGTGCTCCTTCTTCCATGCTGACCCATTCAGCTGCAGAAAGAAAACACCCAGCAACTGCAATTTCTACTCTTGATTTTTTTGAAGGACTTGAAGATTTCAGTTATTTCTTTTTATTCATATTAACTTCTCGACAGGTTTGTATGGAGACATGACAATAGGAAGGCTCCTCCAATTAACAAAACATCACTGAAACTTTGAATATCTATCAGACGTGGCCAGGTCTCAGGATAACATACTGCTTTTCAAAATAGTCCTACGGTCTTCTTCATGAAGTCTCTTTAATTTATGAGAATTGTCTGTCATTCCCATTCCACCAAATGCTGCTATTGGATTATAATGGTTAGAGAGAAAGGGAACAACAACAACAAAAAGATGGGGTTTGGGTGTGAAGCTCATGGGAGTTTTAGAATAGGGAAGTAGATTTGGCTGCTGACCTTTGATTACCAAATACAAATTCAGTCAGAAACTTTTTATCTGAAGGTAGCCCAAATTAAGAGCTAGCTCCCTTCCTAATCCTCCTTGTCTTTCTGAGAAAACTGGGCACATTGGTACTGGGCCTTTTTGCTGGACCTTTTCCACCTGGTCACAATCATTGGAAGTTATGTCTTAGCAGGGTAAGCCAAGTAGCTATTGCACAAAGAAACACTGAATGCATTTATATATTGCAACATAAACGGCCTTGAGTCACCATATTGATATACAAAGGATCAGATAGTAAATCTTTTATTAGCAGCCAGGAATTTCTTTTGAAAATGATTCTTTTTCTTTGACATCCCTACATATGCGCTGAAGGATGCTGGTACAGTTCTCTTTCTATCAAAATAAGATATAATGTGTGACTGTGTTCTAGAAATGTGTTACCTTTTTTAACAGATTTATAATTTTTTAATGTCAGACCACCACAAAGCTTTCAAGCAATAGCTGCTGGCCAAAATTACATTAGGAAAGTGCATGTTATGCTCCATTTCCCTTAAGGAAGGGGAGGGAAACATAGGCAATCTGGAATGGGAGGGCCAGAGCAGAGGTAAGGAGGTGGCCAGCTCCCCAGCGCCTTGGCTTTTATATACTGTTCCTAGGGTCTCTGCTGGATTGATCCATGGCAGTTTCAAAGAAAGATAACGGGGCCTTTCCTGAGATGATCAGAGCCCTTCGCTTTCATGCCTGTATCCATATTTAAGAAAAAATTATCTCTTATTCGAGAGAGGTAGCTGGTCCTCAGCTTTCCAGGGCAGGCCTGTTGGGCTCTGTGCAGACAAACACAAGCTTCTTCTGCCCATGCCTTCTCAGCAGGCATATTAGCTTGGGCACTGAGCCATGCTAATAGAGCTCTGTGGCTCCTAGACAGGGGCTGGCACAAGTCCGGTTGGCTTGGAGTACGGGCAGGGTGAGCTCACATCTGTCTGCACCTGTCTGTGCTGACGGAGTTAAAAACCAGGGTGGAAAAAGAAACAGGAGAAAACCTAAATGAGCACCTCTGAATCCACCCGGCGTTAGCAGCCAGAGTGCTTGATGTTGGGGGGATGCTGGGGTGCAGCCACACGCACGGCAGGAGCTGTTGGGCTGGATCTTGCCTCTGCAAGAGAGAGGGAGGCTCTGGAGCTTGCTCGTTCCACATTGCCCCCAGGAACTCAGCAGGAACAACAGCTCTTGCTGAGTTTCTGCAGGCAGCCCATACACCCATTTCTTCCCAAAATGGCAATACAAAAGTAGCAATACAAAATACCAAAGAAGGGATATTGTCTTCTGCTGAATACCAGCTGCTCCGAGGAATGGGCAGCACACAGTGTGATTATTGCATCCTGAGGGAGAGATGGAGACAGCATCCACAAAGGGGGAAACAATATTTATGGTGAATTAACACTGTTGACAGACGTACCTGGCATGTAGGGCTGGTGGATGCGGTTCCTTCAATCTGCAGGGAAATGCACTGTAAAGCTTAGTGACATTTTGAAATACCTGTAAAATTTGTGCAGCACAGCCTGAAACTTTTATTACCCAGTTAGTCACAGTGCTGCTAATTGCAACAGTCACCTTATACCAGGGAAGTTGGGTTAAGGCACTGAGCTCAGGAAAAAAGACCACCTAATTTAGGTCCCCATTAGTCATTGCAAAAGCTAAAATTATGGGACTGACTGCAGCAGGACAAGCCAAGTCGCCTAGATTAGACATTTAGGCTTCATATGCAGAGGGTGAGTCAAAAAGCCAATCTGCTTTCCCAGGTGAAGGAAGAGTTGGTGGGATGTAGCCAGTGCTAAATGCTGCGTTTGCGTTCGCTCCCCTCCCTTCTCCTCCCCGATGCTCCAGCCCTTGCCCTGGGGCCGCCCACGGGAACTGCTGTCCTTTGGGCTCTTGGCCCTGGAGGAACCTCTTCTGTTGGGTGCCAAACTGAGCTGGGTTCGCTTTTTTTTAAGAAACAACCAGCGGCACTAGGCTGAGCAGAGCTTACAGTGCGCTTTTCTTGCTTCCTGAGCGTGTGTCCAAATTGCTATGAAAAAGATGGGGAGACATTTCACCTTCATCGCTGTGTTTCTGTGAGCATTTGTCGGCCTCTTCTGAGTATGCCTTTCCAGTGATCTTTCCAGTGATTTGTAGGATTTGGCCTATATCTAGGTTGCAGAAGAGCTTAGGTGGGAGACCGACCAGGCTTTCAAGCTGAGCAGAAGGGCTCCTCAGGGATTAGGCAATGACGGTGGTTAGGCAGTGCTCCCTTTGGCACTTCTGGAACCTAAATTCTGCCTAAATCCAGAGGTTAAGGAGCATGGATAACATTCTGAGTACCTCTCTTAAAAAGCAGTCAATACATAAATTGCTTCTCCTGCCCATAGACAGACTGCATTGTTTGGTTCAGTGGCAGAAGGAAGCGGGGTCAGGTGTTTCTTTTGTGCTCAGTGAAATGGTATCTGTGTGCCCAAGAAGCTGGAAGGGATATCTGAGGTCACCGAGTTCAGCCCTTCACTACTGCAGACAAACATGATGTAATCCCTTTCATTACATGAGCAAACTCCCATTCTAAAAGTAGTTAGTTCTGCTTGTTTTCTTTTTTTTTTTCTCCACTTGTTTTGCTCTCCTGTCCTCCTGCAGTAAAGTTATGCCCAACCTTTCTTTTGATTTTTGAGCCTGTGTTTCTTCCAGGCTAGTTTTACCTTTTCTAGTCTTACGTCTAGCCATTGTCTCCACATTTTTTGTATTTCTGGTGAATGGAAATGGAAGATTAAATCCACAAGAAAAGAGTTCAATATCACTGTATTTGTGCATATGAAATACTCAGCCCACTAGTGCTTGATTAGGCAATTTTGAGATACAGGCAAATCATAATTACATTGGGCACGATACATTTAACTGAACATCTGAAGTAGCCATTAAAAAGAAAACCCTTCTAGAACAAGAAGAACTTTTATTTTATTAAACAATTTATAATTCGGTCATATGGTTCTTGAAGATACTTATAGCAGAATTATAAAGCAGCTTATTTCACTTAGTGTCACTTTACATTTTACCAGTTGGAAGATCTGCAAAGTGTTTCACAAGACAGAGATGAGTCCCCTGGAACCTTCCAATTGCATCTGAAAAACTTGGGCTCCTTTGCTCTCCCTTGGTCTTAGCATATTCCAGCTACCAGCGATGTCCCAGTCAGGCAGAGCCCCCCACCAGCAATCTGGCATCTTTTTGCTCTTCATCTCTGTCACATCGGACTTGAGACATGATTTGAAGCCAGTTTTGTAATGGAGGTAGAACAGAAAAGCACAGGCTTGGGAGCAAAATGATGAGGGTTGAAAAATGTTCGCTAACTGTGTGCAGGTGACTGTGGTTAAAAGGAAGTGTGAACATTTGCTGGCTTGCCTAGCACAACAGAACACTTTGAGTGGCCTTCCCTCGTGATACAATCAAGGCAATTTTCTTTTGAATTTCTTTCCAAGTAAAATTTTAAGCTTGTTTTTTGATCAGTTTAACACATTGGTCCCTGGGACATTCTGCTCAATGCCTGTAAGACTGCTTCTTCTTCCCGTCCGTCCTCAAAGCTTGGCTCTCCCCCATCAGCTATCAAATGTAAAAACTTGGATAGGTGTAATCAGCAATACATATATTGATTCACAATAACACAAAAGCAGTTGGAATTTTTCTGTATGCATAATCAGCACTACATGTATTGATTCACAATAACACAAAGCCAGTTTGAATTTATATATACGCATAACCAGCATTGCATGTATTGAGTCACAATAATAAACCGATTTGCAAATCTCTGTGTACTCCTGAATTGCATGCACCCATTTGAACGTCTCGACTCCTGGTTTGTGTGGAGTAGTCACCTCTGTAGGCCAATTCTGGAAGTAGTTACATAGGTATGTCCAGACCCTGGGTGCACCGACAGCCTCTGCAGAGCCTCCTCCCCGCTCCAAGGGTTTGGCTGGTGGTGCTCCCGGCCAGCTCGGATGCGGGATGGCTGCAACCTGGGAGCAGGCTGCTGGGAAAGGGGCTGTGTGAGATGAGCTGGGAGAAGCTCCATCGGGGGTTAACCCCTTCGCTCGGGAGCTGCCTATGTTCCAGTCCTTGCCCCTGGTCCTTGCCTGAGCGATGCTGCAGCTACCTCTGAGCCCTGGTCACGTCCCTCACTGACCCTCGCCTTCCTGGCTTGATCTCGGAGCAGCCTCATGTTGTGCCCAGGCTGGTGGTGCTCTCTGACCCTGCGCATGGGGCAGTTCGTGTCCGTGAAGCCAAGAGACGTGCTCTCCTTGCCTGCACCGGGGCGGGATGCGGTACGTGCTTTGGGGCAGGGGAGGCACAGGCACATATTCAGGATTAGCAGTACCGGACCCTGTTCCTGAGCAGGCACCTGAGTGCTGTGGTCATGTATCGTTCTATAAATTATTACTCCGCTTCATCACTCGCAGCCTCTTTTCATCACCTCTTTTCCTCCAGACTGATGGCTGTTTGGGGATGGAAGGCTTTTTTCCTCTCTAGCTGGACCAAGGCCATTCAATGGAGTGAGCAGCAGGAGGTACTGAAAGAGAGATACTGTTAGCACTGTTTCCACCCACCCAAAGACTGATCTTTATGCAGCTGAGACTACAAGGGATATCCCTTAAAATAAAGGCCAGCTTATTACCCATCTTCTCCAACTCCTGTGGAACTAAATATCCTGAAGTTGAGAGAAGCTGCTGCACAAAGCTTCTTTATAGCTCTCAGTGTGCCTCCTTTGCTGGCTCCAGCTGCCCCTACACTCTGTTTTTCCTCAGTCCTTTCTTCAATATTTTTTCCAGTTGACTTAGTTATTACAGTGCATGGACCAGACTGAGGAAAATACACTGAAGGTTGGAGCTGGCAGAGCGGGGAGAGCTGCGAGGGAAGTGCTTTTGCCATCCAATGACATCATCTGCGCGTTAATTGGTCACATTCCCGCGGATGGGAGGCACTGGCCAGTGTCCTTGGCCTTACTTCCGTGATACAGAACAGAGACGGTGCCTGTCTCCTGCCAGCCTCTTTCATTGCCAGCCTTCTGGCAAGGCTTAGGACATTTATAAAAACAGTACAGTACTTTATTTAGCCTCTAGTGAGAAAAAGTCACTTCACAGCTCCAGTTTCGGCACAAGGCACTAACAAGCAGATTTAAAAAAAAAAAATAAAAATAAAAATCCCTTACATAAAAACATTTCAAATGAATACATGAAAGTTGATTTGTATTCCAGATGACCTCGCAAACCAGGAGATTGAGCTGTGCCTTTTATCTCCAGAGAAATGGGTTCAAACCCTGATTAGCCCATAGAGGAAATTCCATTTAATGGTCTAATTTTGGTGGGCTGAAAAGCTGTTCCCTGCCTAGAACCACCATCTATTATGGCATGATTGGCAGTCTGTGTTCAAGACAGAACAAGAACTTCACCTCATCTCTACTCCTATTACTTCATCCTGCCATCAGCTCGCGCTACCTAACCCTCCACTTCCAAAGAGCCTGAGAAAATAGACAGGGTTTGCGGCATGAACAGAGTCATCCCAGCTGTGCCCGGGCAGAGCAGTGCCTGCGTGCGGTTAATGGGGGCTGTGGTGGTGCCAAGAGGGGAACGGCAGGGTGGCAGAGGGGAGCCTGAGAAAACAAGAAGGAAACCGTTGGGGGAAAGTTTTGATGGAAGGAGATGGAAAGTAGACAAGAAGGGGAAGAATAGGCAAGGAGGATGGACAGGGAAAGGATGCATGGATAAGCAAAGGGTGGGATGCAGGTATACCCGGAGCTGAAGGCAATAAACCAAAACAAGAGTAACTCCATCTAAAGGGCAGAAAGAAATGTCAGCTGTGGGAGGGAGTCTCTCAGGGTCACTTCGCTGAAGGGTCTCACTGTGTCTGGTGGGCCTGGTTGGTATAGAAATGCCCATAGTCCTCAGCTCGTGCTGAGGACTGTGACAAAGGTATCTTAGCATTATTGTTTTCCCAAGTCTTCATTCTTCAGAGCATGAAACGCCCTGTTCTGCAGAGGATTTGCAAGACTGATCACCAGCCATCTCAGGTCTCCATCGTATCTTTGCAGAAGCCACAGATTAAGAAAAGAAATGTGCATCTCCAACCTAATCAGTACAGTATTTCCAAGTTGCTCCGTTGTATTTCTCTTGCCAGCTTGGGAAGCTTGTGTGGTGTCCTGCTAGGTGTTCTCTACAGGCAGAGCGAGTGGAGGAAAGCAACAGAAATTTGTAGTGTGACACTGGTAAGCCTTACGACCCTGTTCTGTGCAGTGCTGTGAGCAGACACAAAACATTGTCACTCTGAGGTGGCTGCAGAAGTGGATGAGAACCTGTAGGTGATGGCTATGAAGGTGCTGCTGTCACACTAGGAGGGTATTTCAGCCAGACCTCGCTGTTCTCTAGGTGCCTTTCATGACCACCTTGGGTGTGAGAACAGTGCATGTACTTGCAAAATACTGCTCTTCAGGGTGATCTTACTTGGGACAACAAAATCTGAATTTAGGATGTTATCGATAGTGGGGAAAAATGTTATAAAATCAGCCTGATGATTAAGTGTGAACTACTGCGCTTTGGGAGGAGAAATGCATAAAGGGCCCCCCCGAGCTGAGCAGCAGCATTGGGAGGGACCGGGGGCACAGAGTGGACTGAAGGCTGAATGTAAGGATGATATCGGACATCCTTTTCTGGCTGCAGTTACTCCAGCAGCAAAAGCCGCTGTCCGTAACCCTGTTGCTCATCATCTCCTCTCGGCTGAGGTTTTGGCTTCTTTGTACCTCCTTATACCTCAGCCTTACCTCAGTCTGTTAAAGTGATGATTAGAAAAGAGCTGTTATTTTAATTACTGACTCTAACCTGTATCGCTTCCCCAGATTGTGTTAGGGAGCGATTATCCGGCAGTTATGCTGGTTGACCTGGGAGGGGGAGAGCCTGCAGCTGAGGGGTGGTGATAAGCAGCTGGAGTGGGTGAAAAGAAATAAACTTTTCACCCAGCTCAGCTGCAGGCAGAACAGGATGTGTGACTGCAACCTAAGACATAGGAGATAATTATTCTACTCCACTTGGCACCGGTAAGGCCTCAGCTGGAATACAGTGTCCAGTTTTTGGGCACCGCACTGTAAGAAAAATGTAGACAAACTGGAGAGAGTCCAGGAGAGAGCCACCAGAAATATCAGAGGCATAGAAGGAACAACCTAGGAGGAAATGTTGAAAGGATTGTTTGTTTAGTCTGGGAACAGCAGAATCTAAAGAATAGACATGATAAAAATCTTGCAATATGTTAAAGTTTATTATAAGGAGGATAGTGATAAATCTTTCCCCATGGCCACTGGGGGATAGGGAAAGAAGGCACCAGCTTCATTTGCAGCTAATAAAATTTAGGTTTGACATTAGGAAAAACTCTCTAGATAAGAGGGCGATGAAGTAAAGCTAGCTACGGAGTGCATGTGTCTTGTTAAAATTCATAATGAAGGTCTTTTATTTTAATAATGAGCATCGAAAGAGTAAAGATGTTTCTTGTTTAAATAACTATTTTGGGCTAACGCCTGGGACTGGATTTCCACACGTTGACAGTACAACCATGTAGATGTGCTTGCAAGAAATAGCTCTTGGCCTGCAAGCTTCAGGGCATATACTCTTCTTTCATGATCAGCGCGTACAAAACCCAGCATCTCGTGACTGATCTGTTGTTGCAGGATCTCTACATACTGCTGCAGTACAAATAAGCCATCATGTAACACAAGGATTTGTCTAAAATTTTACAAATAAAGGGATAACCTTTCTCTTATGATTTAATTTCTGGCTCCACTATATTTTTTTTCTTGCAGGTTCATACCCTGTGTCTCTAATATCTTCTTTGTAGATTTGCTGTCTGTGCACAGCTAGAGATCTATCCACTGATTGCTGTTAATCCTTTGAGTGTTTTTACATTATACGGCATATGTCCAGTGAAAGTTCTGTCGTATGGTTTTAACAATACTCGCTAATCCTCCAGTGACACTACTGGAAACAGAAAATCGCAGCATCGTGTTTCCATCCCAGGAAGTTCTCAGGCTGTGAATTGGGTTTTATTCCACAGCAGAGAATCAAAAAACCTCTTAATATTTTCAGAAGTTCAGTGTAATGTATTTGCAAACTTAGAAAAGAAAAGGAAGGCTGGATGTGGAGGTAGGAAGTCGGCACACAAAGGTCCCACACTGGGTCTTTGGACTTGCCTGTGACCTTGCAGAGGTTAAAATCTATGGCTGTAGCTGGTCAAAATTTTTTCATGAGGCTTAGACAGAATAGGGATTTTTCTCATGAAATAAAATCTACCAGAGAGTATGTTTGTTACAGAATGCACTTTCTAATCTTAACCTGTTTGGATTTTAAGTGTAACATTAGGTATGAGTGTTTTGGATTTTCTGCTGCTTGGTTTTAATTTAGTTGCAAAATCTGTTAGAGGTGTTTTACTTTAAATTTCAGATATATGTGCTTAGCAGTCATTCCACTTTGAGATAATTTATCTGTAAATGAACACTAATCAAGAAACCTGAGGTCATGGCTACTGTGGGATACTTCTGATATTTTGAAGACAAGTAATATTAAGCCTGAATCCCATTTAAAGAGTATATCCATTGGAGCACTAGAGCAGTACAAATCAGCAAAACAAAATAGCCAGTTAAACTGGGTTTATAGCTGCTTTGCTTTCCGCAAAAGCACAGAGCACCCATGGGGTATTAATTACCATATTAATTAATAATTTTTTTACAGTTCTTTGCAGAAGATTGCTGTCTACAGCATCTATTGCGAAGAACCAAGAAGTGGTCAGTCTTGTCTATTAAAATAAGCTGGGAAAGGAAACCATATCTCATTAACCTCCTCTGCACATTCGCTGGGTGACAGGAGAACTTCTGGAGATGGTTTGAGCTCCATGGTGAGCCTTCTGGCCCTTAACTCTTGGTTGTTCTGCAGGGGATTAGGATAATCGTGTGCTCCCAGGTCTTCCTGTTAGAGCTGCGGCAACATGAAAAGTTTACTGGGAAAGTAAGAGAAGACAGGAAAGGTGTGGAGGGAGGAGAGGGGGAACTCATCTGCCCTGATTTAGATATTGAACAACTGGACTTCAAAGACTCTGTTAGTCACCCCAGGCTCCACATACAGTCAGTGGAGAAGAAAAGGAACTCAAGGGAGATATTTGTCTCCTTTCAGGACAGGAAATGCCTGTTTCTCTGCTGCCTGTATGAGACATCTAGGTATCTAGCTACTTCATATGTGAAGTTAGCCAAGATGACCTTGCATGGCCTATTGGTTATGGCACTTTCCGTGGGAGGAGAAAGCCTGAGCTCTGATCTCTGCTCCAGGGACTTCTGATAGAGTTTGTGCAAATGACAGGTCATACAGACACAAGCAATAATGAATGCACAGTCTCCCTGCTTCCTCCTGCCCAGGAGAGTGCATTAGAGGTGGTGAGGTATTGCCAAGGAAGGTGGGAGATGCGTGTTTGAACGTCCTCCTACAGGAGAGGGAAGTCAGTTCATGCGCCAGTTCCTGAAGAGTGCTCTTAGCATTAGGCAACTGCCTAAAAGTGAGGACCACCTCCTCTACAGTCCCTGCTTTGCCTGAGAGGCAGTAAGTGACTGCCATTACCTTTTGTAAGGAGGAAGACTGCCATTGAGGTCTCGCCATGACCTGGAAGCTCTGACAGACTAGTCACTTTAGCGGTTTAGGCTGAAGAGCAATTTCAGAGGTCCAGATGGACTTGGAAGTGTCCAAAGGGTGCTGAATTTTTCATGCTTGTCAGGCCTGAGGCTCTACCGAGGCAGGAACATGAAATGTCGAAGTTAAAAAGATGCTTCTTCACTCATCCATACCTGACGCCTAAGCAAAGCAAACCTGACATCTCTCTCACAAGGGTATCAAACCGAGCTCTTGCTGGCCTTTCCCTGGGTTTCTGACAGCGCCGGGATGATCTGTGGTGGATAACCGGGATGAGGCACCAGCTGAAGGACTCTGGGTGATGGCTGCTCAAGGGCGCTGCTGTTTTTCCACAGCTGTGCTGCCTGCCATGGTGAAAGCCTTGCAGGCAAAAGGCTGGGCTGTGGGCTGGTGGGAGGGAGAGCGAGAGGAGGAACGACACAACACGTTACAGCCAGAGAAGAGAAAAGGATTCTGCAACAAGGCTTATGTAACTTTTGACATGTCCTGTATATCATGACGTAGTACCAGGGAGCTAACGCTGTGCCATGCCATGTTAGCAGTGCTTCCTTTAGACAGCTATTGTTAAATGACGTTACCGTGTTGTCAGAGGTTCTCCAGTGTCATGTCTACTGTGTCCTTATGGGGCAGCTCCATAGATAACGCCTGCTGCGTGGCACCACGCCGGAGCTGCACGCGGCACATGTGTGTGCCCAGACAGTGGCAAGGGAAGCCACTCTTATCTCCTACTTCAGCTCCTTGCAGAAGGAGGGAGGCTTACGGGCGAGCCCTTCACCCTGCTGCAGGGCAGCACCCATTAGGACCCAGTTTGCATTTAATTGCACCTCAGGAATAGGAAACCTCGTCGTTTGGGAAGCAAAATCCTTTGGCACTGTAACCAGACCAAACCCATCTTTGCTGGCTTTATGGCCCCTGATAGCTTTTCCACATTTCACATGGGACTGGGCTCTCAAATGCTTTTTACAAACTTGACCAACTCCCTCCAGTGTCTGGTGGGGTTTGTTTTCCCACTGATATTTTGCTTATTCCAAATGAATTCCACACCTTGATTTTTATTTTATTTTTTTTATTTATTTTTTTCAGCAGCAGAGAAATGGGCAAGTGAAAGTGCATCACGTGTAACGTCTGGGAAGAGCGCAGAGGCAGCCAGGCAGCCGTTGCAGGGGTTTGGCACCTCGTGCGGGAATGAGCACATGCAGGTAGAATGTTATTCCACTGCTCCTGCTGAGTGCTCGGCAGTTCGCTCTCTGCTGAATCCTAAAGTCGAGCAAAAAGCAGCTGGTTAAGGTGGAATTTGAAAATCAGTCATAAGATAAACAGGTTGCAACATTAAGCACTCTCCAAGGGAAAAGCAGTGTGCAGCATATGTTCTTACTTTGGAAGATATTTAAAAAAAAATACTTTAATGGACCCTTTACTGGCTTGTGCTAGTGGAGCTGTTAATTAATTAAATAACTGTATGTGAATGGCATCCATTGGGAAAGAGCCTCACAGCTTCCAGATGCCAGTTATTGGCCCCACTACGGGCCTAAAACTATTACAGTAAATCATTACATGCTCCAAGATGAACTGGCACACGATTGCTGTGAGGAAGGATGGAGCTATTCTCACTTGTGCCATTTTGTGCCAGTTTTTATCTAGTGAGATTAATTAGTACTTTTAGAACTGCGAGTCAGAGCTATAAAATATTAAAGGATATTCCATCAATGGAGTGGAGACATGCTTAAGCAGGGCTTTTAAAACTTTTGGATGTTGACGAATAGATAGGAGTTGGAAGAGATAATGAGCAACATCTGATTTTGATATTTTTTTTTTTAAAAAAAGAAAAGGATGGATTTATAGCTCATGGGACTGCCTGAAGTCTCCTTTGTGTGCTGTGGGAATACTCAGATGAGGACATTAAAGTTTATCACTGAAGTTCAGGTGCCAGGTAAGCAAACAGTCTCTCAGGCCAAAACCAATCATTTAAGGCAGTTATTCCAAATACAAAATCAACCAGAAGGTATTAAATAACCTTTTAGCCTGGATTCCCCGGTGGGAGGTGAACATTTCCTGACATTGGATGGCAGCCTAGAATCTATGATCTGGCCTAGAAGTGGCTTTTTTTTCTTTTTTAATTAATAAGCTATAAATTTTCAGCCCAAATGACCACTATGGACCTTTCTGTCTTTTTCGGCTGTGAGAGATAAAACCACTGAGTCACCTACATCATCCCTTGCCCAGACAGACCATCCTTTGAAAATCTTCTTGCCTGCTTGCTCTGTTTTGAGCCCAAAAGCTGAGTACTGAAGAGGCACTCCAGGGACTGTTTATACAGTTTACCCAATAATTAGTTCTTAGAGACATTAATTCATGGGTAGACACTTCCTCTGAGAAATTATTAAATTATTCCACAGCTGAAAGTCCTCCCACAGCTGTACGAGGCAGGCTGAGCACGCAGGCCCAGAGATTTTGCAGTCAGCCAGAGCTTGGGAGGAGCAGTGCCGAGGGCACCTCCGCTGCTGTCCTCTCGCTCCGAGCCCCGGTCTGGACCACACACAAACTCTCTCGCCTAAGCACTGAGTTCGAGTGGAGCCAAGGGGTGTCCTGGTTTGAGGTAAAACAGGACCAATCTTGTTCAGTAACTTCACCTTTTAGCCAGGCCTCTTCTAACTACTGAAATTCCCAGCATGTTGTGCAGAAAATTCTTCGCTCTCAGAGTGATGAGACCCATGGTTATAGTTGATGCCAGGGAATGGGATGCAGAGAGGCTCCTGCTTATCCTTATTGCTATAACACCGAAGGGCAGCCAACNGGGCTGCAGGGAGCCACAGCGGTGCCTTTGCTGATGCTGATAACCAGCGATAGCCCTTTCATGCAGCTCCGCTGGGGCAGACCGAGAGATGCCATCACTGATAGACCTCCACTGCTTACCGCAACAACCTGTTTGCCCAGAAGGACAGACGAGATCTCCCACGGCTCAGTGGGAAAGCATCCCAGACTGCTGCAGCACAAAGAGCCTCCACGTACGCCCCGGGACACTTACCAGGGGCTGGCAGAGGGGCTGCAAGTGAAATGCAGCTCTGCTGCTCGGCCACTTGCATCCAAGTCAGGCCAATGGCTTGGGGGACAACATCTCCTTCCTGTACCATGGTGTACGGGACGCAGTGTAGACTGTGTGTCCAACAGCTGTTCACCATGGGTAGAAAAATCAGGTCGTTAGTGGTTGTGAGGAGGCACAAGAGAACTGATATCTCAGGAAAACCAACCTCATCTCACTGATTCTCTTAAAGCGAAGTTAAGGCCACAGCCAGAAACCGCATTCACAGGAATGTTACCTGGAAGTGTGACTTACTGTATGAGAAATGCATGAGTAAGAGTTTGCTGACTAACCCCTAGTTAAAAGAAATAAATTGATTTGTTATACGAGCATGACAAATTGAGGCACCGGTCTTGCAAGTTGGGCTGTGTGAGCAGATCTCTGTGTCCACGTGGCTCTGATAGGGCCCAGTAAGGCTGAGAACTGGGTGTCGTAGTTGCCAAACTGGCAATATCGCTGGCTCGATAGCAAAAGGTTGGAAAGTTTGTGTTTATACTTCTCTGACACGCCTGAGATTTGGGTGGGAGGCATGGGACCTACGGCACCTAAGCTGAAGCACAAGGACAAGCGGCTGCTTTGTCAGCAGGGCAGCCTTCCCCAGTGTGTGTGCTGGTAAGAAAGCACTGCCTTTTCTGTTTTAAAACAAAACCAAACTGCTTTTAGGACCTTGGATCTGATGAGGGGAGTGTCGCCATGTGTCCAACACAAACAAAAAAATGAGCTGAGCCAAGAGCAGCCCAGTGCTTGTCTCCCATTCCCTGGCTGTAACCACAAGAGACTCCTCTTGGCTTGTGTGAGAGTGGGAGGGAATGCAATGACTGAGCAAAAAAATGTTGTTTCTACTTGATAGTTTAATGTTCCGTAGGCAGCAGTTATGCTTTTCTACTAAGCACACTTTCCTACTCTGTGGAGTCTTAGACTGGCCAATCCTTGCAGTAGAGAACATGAAACTGAGATAGGAAAAATGCAGCTACTTTTTTTCCATGACACAGATTATTATATTTTGTTGGGTTTTTTTCTGAGTGGAACATTTATACCAAAAAGACTAGTGTGGTGTTAAGCCATCAACATGATGACTGATATGTTTGATGGGAAAGAGCTCCAAGTGACTGGGGCATGAAGAATATAGGGAACTGGCAAGAGAAGATGTTCACGTCATGGATTTTGATCCAGAACAAGGTGGAAGAGAGTGCAGGTCATCACAGTCTGGTAACAGGACACTGGCCTCCGTGCAGTGAGCCTGTGGGCACCACTACAGGCCTTGAATCACAATGTGAGGTGACAGCAACTGACAGCACGGTCTGCCTTCCTTCTCCAGTCTTCACCAACTGGCTCTGCGTGTGCAGGTGCTTTCCTAGCCACCACAAGAATTTTTTCATGCCCCATGTTCTGAGTATTTTGGGAAAGAAGTAGGAAAAAGGAAGACAGCCATATATGACGATTGTGCAGTCAATGGTGGATTTCGAGTTTCCAGTTGGAGGAATAACGGACTGCTGTTGGAAATCTGGTTCAGTTATGTACGTTCTGGCAGACGCAGCTGGAGAAAAGCTTTAGGTATAGATGCAAAGTCCAGTCTGACTTTGTAAAGATGTATGCACACCCTTAACTTTAAAGATATAAATTTTCCCTTTGACTTCCCTGGAACTATTCATGCATTAAACATATGCATGAGCCTTTCTAGAAATAGAGAATATAAATGAGACTACCAAAATAGTTAACCAGAAATACTTTCTGTACAATGAAATAGGAAAATTTACAAGGGGTGTGCACATAGGAGCTCTTGGGAATAGATAAAATCTAGGCCACATTGTTAAAGGACAAGGCATTGTTGCTTACATACAAGAGGGTGTTTCCAGCTAGCTATCGTGCAGACTAGAGTGCAGTTGGATTCGTTACATTAATTAAGCAATTTACTGGAATTGAGCATGTGGTGGATTGGCAGGAGGCAACTTTAACTTGGGTTGTGTGGCTGAGATCCTTCCATTGCGTTGACAACCCTGAGTCATGCCAATAGAGCAGCACACTCAGTAGTGCATTTCTGTTGGTGGCTTCTGTGCAAAGTCGAACTGAAACAATGCCATTAGGGCCCGACAAAGAGAGCTGATAAAAATGAACAAAATCTACATTACTTAAGCAGTTTGTTGTGGGCAAGATAGCCAGAGTCTGGTGATAAGTAACGAGTTACCATTCAAGGAGTAGCTTCTCCAGGCGAGTAAGACTTCTTCAATTAGTTATTAGCCTCTAATTATTATTTTTTTTAAATATTCATTGGGGAAATGTTTCCGTTTTCACTGTCTGTATCTGCTTCTTCACATTGTTTCAAGTCTGTTTTCTTGATAGGTTTATTGTTTAGCTTATGTTGTAGTCATTAGCATTTAAATCTATAGGTTGTTCTGGAGTTACCGCGGCCTATGTTTGTGAACGTTAGCTTCACAAACTTCCAGCAAATAAGCAATATTGTGACTTGAACCAGTGGCTGGAGATGAATGTAAACCCAGCCTATAGCGCTAGTTTTTGCAAAGCTGCACTATACTCAAGCCTTTTAGACTTGTGTTTGCTAAATCATCTTAAAACAGACCTTCAAGCTTTGCTGTTCCGTGGCAGAAGTTTTGGCAAGCTGCATTCTCAACTGTCTTCTACGTTTCTTTTCATGCATTAAAACTGGATACTTGAACAAGGCCACCAGCTGTAAGTCCACAAAAAGGCAACTCCTTATTCAGGAGTACTTAAAGCTTTTACACAGTTGCACAGGATTGGGGGAGGTTTGGTTCTTTGTATCAAGACTATACTCTGACCTCTCTTTTCTTCTGTATTCAAAACTTAATGTCACCCTACCCAGGATTATCAGGATCTGCTTTTGAGTATCATAGAATCATCACAAAATGGTTTAGGTTGGAAGAGACCTTAAAGATCATCTAGTTCCAACCCCCCTGCCATGGGCAGGGACACCTCCCACTAGACCAGATTGCTCAAAGCCCCATCCAGCCTGGCCTTGAACACTTCCAGGGATGGGACATCCACAGCTTCCCTGGGCAACCTGTTCCAGTGTCTCACCACCCTCAGAGTGAAAAATTTTCTTCCTGAGATCTAATCTAAATCTGCCCTCTTCCAGTTTGAAGCCATTACCCCTCGTCCTATCACCACATGACCTCGTAAAAAGTCCCTCTCCAGATTTCCTGTAGGCCCCCTTCAGATAAATACTGGAAGGCTGCTCTAAGGTCTCCCTGGAGCCTTCTCTTCTCCAGGCTGAACAACCCCAGCTCTCTCAGCCTGTCCTCATAGGAATCAGTCAGAACCAATGAACTAGTGAGAAGGAGACCTGTGGGGAAACAAGGCATGTCCAAAACGAGATGAGGCTCCAGTCTCTACTTGTATTTATTGTGGTTTACAAAAGGCTGCTTTTGGCAGGGGGAGATGCACTGCGCTGAGCTTAGGCACACTGTTGCAGACAGGGAGGAAATCTGGGATGGGAGACCACAGTGTGAGAAAATGTACCTTGCTTTCAGGTGTCATTAAACTTGCTGGAGCTGAAGTGTTTCTCCATTCTCTGTGAATGTTCTGTTCTGTATCGTAACGGCTTTGCAAGACTAAATGCCTTCTGTCCTATCTGTGTGCTGCTGTTGTTCACAAGAATCCTAGAGGCAGCTAACTATGTTTCCATCAGGGCATCAATTAACGTTTTAGTACATCCTACCCCATAATTATACTGAATGGTTTTTGGAAAGAGAGTCTGAAAACCTACCTGGTTCCCAGTAATAGTGGTTTTGGCTTCAAATAAATGGCAGGACAACAGTGACACTGAAATCCTCCAGAGCAGAGATCAGCCAGTCGCCAATTCCAAGTACTGGGAACTCAGCACATTTTGAACTTTAACACTGCTATTTGGTGATTTCTTATCCTAACAGAAAACACTTTCATTTGTGTTACCTTTATCTTCCTAGAAGCTAGACCTTGCTCCTGGAGAAAACAGGTTGCAGGATCAAAAGATCCAGAAAATCAGCCTTGTTGTTCTGTGTCTGCATGTTTCCATCTTCAGGCTCTAGCTCGGCCGTGCTGTGTATGTAAAAGTGCAAATTCAGAAGAAATAGTTCAAAGTTTTACTCTTGGCTTTCAGCCACTGCAGAATTCTGTTCTCTTTATATCCAGTGCGTTCATTTAAATACCTCTCTGGCTGTAGCTCCACTTGCACTGTCTTCTAGTGCTCCTACTTCTCCCATTTACCCATGATATCTTTGATCAATCCACGAGTGGAAGAACACTGTTGTGTGATGCGCAGTCCGAACTGGAGTACAGCTTCAGTCCAGAAAATAAACCCAGAGACTCTGTCCCTTCCTTGCCTTTCGCCTCTCAAATCTCCTGTGGGTAGGATGGATACCACACGCAGTGTATGATTTACCAGAAAAGGAAGTATTGGGAAATTTTGTTTCCTGGAAGAGATGTCAGTAGTGGCAGTAAAACCCAAACAAACACAAAAAGAAAAGCCTGTTTTGAAATCTCGACACTCTGATACACTGCTCTGACTCGTTAACATTCAGTTCATGGCCAGTACTCCTAGGGCTGGGTCAAATGTCACCGAAACCAGTAGGTACAACCTCTGTCCTTCATTCAGAGCGGCAAAACCACTGGAGTTTCTTTATGAAACAAAAGTGACTTCAACGCAAAACAGAGGCACATGATCCCACCGGACCAGAGCCGAGTGTAGAGCTAAGGAATTTATTAATATGAGAGAAAGGAGTTTACTTGGTGGTTTCTGTACTGCGGGACAGTGGTTAGGAGTCACTGCCACCACATTCGAGCATTGTCTTCCAGAGAGATGAGCCTGCTCTCCCTGTGTCAGGAGAAACATCTCTCCAGGAGCCGTGCTGGACCTCCCAGCAGGTTCCTCTGGGTGAAACACTCCTTTGGGCTGTGCTGCTGGTGGTCGGTCACTGGGGTGATTTACTGATGTCCATGTGAGTTGACCTGCAACCAGCAAAGACCTGAAAAATGTCAGAAATTCCCGTTTCCACCACTGAGAAAGGCTAATTTGCTACCGTGGCGAACACGGTGAAAACGGGGCCCATTAGGATTTCCCTTCTGAGTCCAGGGGGGTTCCCACTTACTCCCTTGCTGTGGTGGGAGATGAAACCTTTGCGGAGGATTTAGCAGCCAGCAGTGCCTTCCGGAGGCCGAGCAGCGGATCATGGGCGCTCCCTGGCAGGCCCCACGCCGCTGAGCCCTTCCCACCTCCAGCTAGTACCGACCGCTGTTCTATTTAACCACTCCTGTGGGAGCCAGGGAGAAAGTTCAGCCAGTTGTTAGGATGCTGATGGCGTCCCACAGGACATGTCCGCACAAACGACAACTGTGCTAGCAAATACTTTTGTGCCTCTGCTCTGAGGGATAGGGATGTTTCAGTTTTAATCTTTAGCCAAGGACTTCAGGCTTAATGTGCTCAGAGTGCGCGCACAGGCCATATAAATCAATGGGAAGGGTTGCGTAGTGTCAACCCGCAAGGTTTGTCATGAACAGGATTGTAGAATAATCGTATTTGGAATGCCTCCATGGATTTTAAAGATGGTGAGCCCCGTCCTTTAACTGCATGGGCTGTTCAAATACCTGGCTCTACTGGCTTCTGTAGCTTCATTGCCTGTGCAGCTGCTCTGTATCATTTGCTTAGGTTATTCATAAATTTTATCCGTAGCGTCATTTTTTTCTGATGGGTGAAAATACAAAATGTGACTTTATTGTCAGAAAAGTGCCACTAATACATATAGTAATCGAAGCGCAAACAGTGGCAGTAGTGCCACTGCAGAACCCCGAAGTTAAGGTGTTAAAATAAGGGATGAGGGAAAGGTCAGTCATGACCTTGTAGGTGAAAGCTTCCCACTACAGGGCAAGACTGCTCAGCAGCCATAGGGACAGGGTGGCCTCCCACCAGCCTCCTGCTTGCCAGAAGGGGTTGAACTGTGTCCCATCTCCAGCTGGAAGGAGCTCTGACAGGAGCTTCAAGTGGCAATATGCTGTTCCCACCAGGACATGCTCAGAAGAGTTCAGAGCAGCAGAACAGCAGTTCTGGTGGTGTGTCCTCTCCAGCCAGGTGTTTCTCTTCGTGGTGGCCATTGGCTGCTCCTGCCACCTCCTGACCACGTCAGAGTGTTTGCTGTTTCCAGCTAAGCCATTCCTCACCACTGTGGGCATTTTTCAACAGGCTCTAACGTGAAATGGAGCCCTTTGCCTGCCAGCTATTGATGACCATACAGCCTTCCTTTCTCCCATGCTTTAGCAAAGCCGCAAGGAGCTCCCCAAACAACCTCCCCTCTTCTCTACGGCTTCCCTTCTCACTCCCCTACTCAATCTGGGCAGCTTTGGGATGGTTTGGCTGTGCGAGCTGATAGCCTTGCTGGATGAGAAATTAATACGCTCTTACTCATTAGTCAGCTTTGCAACAGACAATTTTTATATAATACTCTTCACATTTTTATACCCCAGTGCCTCTTCCCACTTGTGGCATAGCTCCACCTTGGAGACTCCTTCCCACCTGCCCTTCCACATGTTTTGAACCTGGAGTCTAAGAAACCTCCATCATCTCAGGAGTGGTATGAGGTGCTGAGAGAAGCTGGGTTGTTCCTCCACTATATTGCATTTCACGTCCGTGAGGCAGTATGTGGTCAGCCTTCGGATTAACCGTGTAGGGAACCTGCTGAGGTCCAGTTAGGAAATGGCATCATACTGCACGGCTGCAGCCAATGTGTTCGTTGGGGGACATGACCCTATCCATGAACCGCAATAGTAAAGGCATGCCACTTTTCGAAGAAGGCTAAGGGGAACCCAGCAAGTGACGAACCGCTGGGATTCACTAGACTAACGCCGCCTGATGTTGTGCAGTTGGAATGGCACAACTGCCCCTGTGCAAAGCAGTGAGAAGGTTCTCCTGGCCTTATAATGTTGGGACACACTTAAGTAATTTCTGCACCTAAAAATCCCATTTTATATTCCTTGCGAAGATAGTAATTTTTTGGTGCTCCTAATGGTGCTTTATAGCAAGTTACGGGTCTCCCTCGTATTTGTGCCTTGTGAACTGTGGTGTGCCATGTGCTGCCTTGTTTATTTACTTCTGCAGTCAGTCTCTTAACAGATCAGAAAAACACTCTGCTAATATTTTGCAAGTCAAAAGTAGCTCAAAGTTGTTAAAACTGCCTGAGATTTTACCGAGCAGAAATCAACCTGCTTTGACGAGATCTCCACTAACATACGCTGATTTTCTAACCCATTTATTGCATGGTCTCAATATGGCACTTTTGTTACACGACTGTGGGATAATACTCGAAGTTGTGTGCCTCTGTGAAAAAGGATTCTTCGTTGAACCTGGTGAACACACAGCACAAGAGATTGGGGGTCAGCTGGGGGCTTGGAGATGGTACTACTGAAGTGCTGACCGAGTCTGGAGGATGGGTTTGCAGTTGACGGTTTGGCCGTTCAAAGGGTGTGGACTTGCTCTTGCACTTTCATTGAGCAGTGTGGTCATACTGGATATGCAGAAGACTGCGGAAGTTGGAGAGTGGGGCTCAAACCTGCCTGAGATGACAATGCCCAGCACCATCTACCAATGCACAGTATCACTCACCTCCAGTGAAGGCAAATGTGATGATGTTCACTGATCTCTGCAGCACTGCTGTTCACATTATGGAGGAGGAGGCTGGGAGCCCATGGAGATGTTGGGCTGGAGACAGAACTGTCGGGGATGGAGTTTGAGCAGAGCTTTTGAGCTGCAGTTCAGAGACCACTGCCCGCCGTTGCATGCTCTTCTCTCAGCAGTATGCTAAAGTGTGAGAATATGCATATATCCTAAGTCAAAAATCCTATTCACCTGTTCATAATATGGACAGTTGGCAAGGGTGACGCAGAGTGTGGCCCTTGATCTTCGCCAAGACACCTTCAAGGCCTTGACATTTACCTGCCGCTGCCAGGAACCTCAGGGCCTTGCTTAGCCTCTTTTTGTAGCAATGGCCTAAAAATCTTGTCCTTCTTATACTGAGAAACCAAGATTTCTTCTCTTTCATCTCTCCCCACAGGGCTAGGAGGTCTTTAGCACAGGCCCAGCTAGATGTATGAGAAAGAATCCTGGCAAATGGTTTACATTAAAAACTGTAGTGGTTGTGCCAACTCCTGCAGTATGAGAGTGCCAAGATCCAGAACATGGCTGTTCACCAGCATTTGGCAAGGCGGTGACATCTTGTCAGTGCTATCCTTGAGCGTTGAGGCCCACACAGGTATGCCGACCAGTTGGTTGGGGCAGGATGCAAAGCAGTGTGGGAAAGCAGAGGGAAGACTGCCAAACTTTTCCCAAGGGAAGTCACAGTCACATTTCTTCAAAATCATCTACTCCAATGTGACATTACTTCTGATTGCAAACACAATGAAGTCTCCAAAGCTATTTACCTGTTAGACTGATGTGTCACATGGGTTCAATCTTTTATATTTGGGTATCCCAGTCTGCGCTGGTAATAAAGAATGTATACAGAAACGCTCAGCAAAGGAGAAAACTATCCACTTCCAGTAAAGCATGGTCCTGACATAGAAAGCTGTGAGAGTGCTTTTGGAGCTAAGTGCTGACTGCTGGGAAGATGCCTAGAGCTGCAGGGAAAAAAAAAAAAAACCAAAAAAACGAGGATTCTGTTTTTACATTTAATTCCTCCTGGGTCCAGAGGAGCAGGGTTTTACATCTTTATTATAAATAAGCTATACAGCATCTACGTAGTGGAATCCATCACTGGTTTCGTCCCTTGGTGGGAAGAACCTGCAGGTCAATTATGGCGAACTTTCTGTTTGAAAGCATTACCATGCTAGACATCTTAGTTAACAGTTCAAGAATCCTTTTGTCGTGCTACACATTATTCACAGCTCAGTGCCATTCTGCTGTCTTCTTTCATGCACAGGGATGGCCAGACCTCTAATTTCAGAGGCTGCTGCAGGGCATTAAGAGTTTTCTGTCCAGAAGATCATGCAGGTGCATTGTACTGATGCTCCTTTCCCTGGCTGAAAGTTTTTTTCCACTGCCAAAAGCTTCCAAGCTCTTCCAGTGTTTCCCCTTCTTTACAAATGCCCAAGTCCTGTGCCATTCTGTAGTTGTTTAAACATTAATACTGCCTGCAGCTTTTATGCAGTTGAGGATTCACTGCAACTTCCTACACAAGCTCCAGCTGGGTGGCGTGGCATGGCTTTCTCCTGAGGTGGGGATTAAGTTTGGCATAAAGCTTGCTGATCGCAAAATTATGTTGCCCATTGCTCCGGCATGATCATTTGCATATCAAAAATACATTTGAATAAAGAGGTTCAAGAGACAATTACTACAGCAGCCACAGAAAATAACTAAAATGTCATGTTCCTCTCCAGGACATGGTCCAAGCCTCATGTCCAGCAGCCAGCAAAATGGTATTGCCTTCTGCCTTTGTCCATTAGCCTCCAGTAAAAATACAACTGCAGGTATGTTTCCACGTGAGAACTTTTATCTTCTGCCATTTCCAAACTCTATGGAAAATCAAGTGGCTGGCGTCAGTTACGCAAGAAAAAGGAAACTTGAATTTTATGTGCAAGTAGAAACTTAGACCAAGCAAAATACAGTTACTTGTATTTTATTTGCTCTATTAAAAAGTCTAGGAATACAAAAAACTTTTTGCTGAGTATACAAATGACATTTTCTTTCCAAGTGTCCACAGAAATACCGGTTTATTTAAAAACAAATATAAAGCCTACAAAATACCTTAATTTGGTTTTGCCTGAAAGCTCTCTCATTATAAAAAAGATGGGGAAAAAAGGGTGAGCTAGTTTCCCTTTATTTCAAGCTTGCTCCTTTAATTTGTTGTTGCGTATGAAGCGACAAACAAAAATTGTAAGGAATGTAAAAAGTTCCTATGCCTACCAAAGCCTTAATAATACAACACTGAGCCGAAGAACAATGACACTGACATGAAAGGATTTTAATTTCTAAGAATGGATAAATTAGAGTTTAGGAATATATGTATTCTAGCCTCATACTTAATGATATGCAGTGGCAATTATCTTTGCAGGGCCGCTTTCCAGCAGCGTAGAGCTACTAAACCCCAGTGGGTTTCCTCCCTGGGAGACAGAGCTGCAGCAGCACAGGTTGCTCCAGGTTAGACAGTGGGCTGGAGACTGGGTGGCAACTTAGGTCTAGGTGAAAGAGGAGACTTTGGATTTAATATTATATACTAAATATAATGCTACATTTAATATACTGTTCCTGGCTCATGAGGAGAAACTGCATTCTCCACCAACTACAATTTCTATGTAGTTTTAATGGAGAAAATTCTCCATTGAAAAAATGGTAAAAACCATTTTTAATACCTACAGGGAATTAAGGTACAAACAAAATTGCTGCTTCCCAGGTTCTTCATCACTGCATCTTTCTTAGACTTGTATCCTCAAGGTTCATTTTTCCAAATAGCATAATTTTGGCAGAGGATAAGGTCAGTGCACTCCCAGATTGCATACCGCCTCTCCCTCCTGCAAACTCACAGGGATATGCAGACACTCAGCATCTCTGCAAGCTAGGCTCGCTATACAGCTCAAACAAATGTGCAGAGCATGAATATTACAATTACCAGAGAATTAAAAAAATCTGTCTGCATTCAAAGTAAAAATAAAACTGGGAAGTTTCTAAATTTCCTGAGGTGCTCTTTTTGATCAATTAGAACTTTGGCTTCATTTCAATTTAGGCATTTATTTTGTAGTACAATGCAAAATATAAACTACATTGTGAATAGTATAAAAGCTTTTTTACCAGACGGGAATGCCAGACCATTTCCATTGTTTTTTCTGAAACGTATTTTTTAGCAAGTATGATTTTACAAAGCAGTTAATCTTCAGTGGGGCTGTATTCTCTGATAGAAAAGGGGATTGCTTTTTTTTTTTTTTAATAGTAGAAATTATGTAGTCCTATAATTTGCACATTTGAAAGTTCTGTAGTTCTACTTGAATCTTCCCACTTTTTTTACAAAAAAATGCAAGTATGTCCTTTATCATAGATCCCAGTGGAAGCATCTACTCATGCTAAACCATCTAACTTGGGTCCAGTCTAGGCTGAGTGGTGAAGCTGTATGTTTTTCATGTATTTGGGTACTTATGCAAGTTCTGAAATAAAATAAATATTGGTGTTGATGGAAGAGAAAGCACAAATGAAATGAGTCTAGAAAATCATCACCTCTGCAGAGATGTTGAAATGGCAAAGTTCGCTCATGTATCACAGTAAAAGAACTGACAGCGTGAAGAAGTTATCAGATGACAGGTGTAAAACAAGAGGTAAAAAACCCCCAAGTTTTCCCACACAAAGAATAATTAAACTGAACGCATTGTGAAAAGACACGGTGGAACCCAAGAGGGTAGGTACGTTAAAAATGGACTGGATGAGTTCGTGGAGGATAGGTTTGATCAATGGCCAGCGAACACTGGTCTGTCTGACCACAGGCTCTGCTCAGGAGCTCCCCAAGTCTCATGCTGTGGGAGGCTGTGCCAGTGAAAACTGATCACTCTCACACTCCTTCCAAAACCTTTGCTACTGTTAGGGGGAGGACACTCAGCATCTTTGCAAAAATCCAGCCAAATCACAGAGACACCAAATTCTATAAACAACAGTATAGACATGCTGCTAGCTCTATATACAGAAGTCTAGGTACGCACGGCAAACTATCCACAGCTGGGACTCCAGATACACATTCACCTTGAACAAGCTGGCTTCAAAAGTCAGGAAATTAAAAGGTAAGTATCTCACAGTAGAGTTTTTTAGGCACCTTCCTCAAAAAGATACTGCGCTAGATACTTCTTAATATGCATTTTTGTTAATAATCTGCTCAATCTAAACTATAAAACATGCTGTGCAACATGACTGAACGAATATTGCTGTGAGAAATATTTTCCCCTTGTTTGAGTAATTTAAATTTGTAAGCTAATGTAAGTTTTTGTATTAAAGAATGTACTGTGTGCAATTTTCTTTCTTGTAAAGCACTTTGAAGCTTTCAAAGGGCACTCTAGGTTAATAAATAATATGGTATTCTTTGCCAGAACTGTAGGGCATTTCCCATAAGTTCTGAATCTTCTTTGCCAGAATTGCAACATGTTGCATGCCAAATCCTGCACACAAATGTTCTGCATGTGGCAAATACATATTGGTAAAGACCAGAGGCATGGCGTTCCTGGATTTCTTAGAGAGAGTGGGGGAAGGGAAAGAAGTGGGAGGGAATAATGAGGGAGGTGAGAGAAAAAAAAATGTCTGTGCATACATCTAAAAAACCCCAAAATAAAGCAAACCAACAAAAAACAACCCCCCACACCCAAAACAACCCATAACCTACACTTCATTATTTTCAAAGACTAAACTGCTTGCTGCACGCAGCACAAACTCACAGGTACCCAGAGCTGGGTCTTTACTTTTCTGTCAGTTATGGAAATCAGGCCTCCATTTCTGTGATAGCTGTAGATTCTTCAAACCTAGTTGTTTCTAAGGGTCAAAACACCTGCAATCTTTGATTCTCTGAGCACATGCTAACGTAAACAGGGAGGCTGCAAGCTTGGAGAAGCACAGTCAGGATTACTGCTATTTAACAGGCTGTGAAAATGAATCCTCTTCTTCAGGCAAAGTCGTGAATGCATTTCATATGCCCTAGGCTACTGGGAATAAACCAAGACCAATATTGCTAAAGACCAAACACTCGCCTTTTTGCAGTCTCCCCCATGGACAACTAGGCTCCTATTCTTGTAGCTTGGAAGAGGAGGAGTGGAAATCAGTAAGACCCAGAAATGACATCAGTGCATTTGGTCGCATATCACATAGGTTAGATCACTGAACAACACTAGGAGTTTAAAATGTCTTTGGTTATAATTTTCTTGATTTAATCTCTTTATGCATTAAGCACAAACAATTTCAACATTCTTCGCTAGTTTGGACTGAATGTCTACAGTAATTAAAAAATTTTACCATTTCCTGCCTTTCACTAAATTTTAAGAAAATGGTGACAAAAATTGTGAATCACCCAGCAACAACCAAATAGTTTGAAAGGTACTAAAACCTATGTAGATCTAATCAGGCCTTAAGCACCAGGATTTGCTACATGTTTAAAAAACAATCAATTTAAAACTGAACTCCACATTCTGCAACACTAAATGAACGTTTTGCTACATGGTTTCTTTTGAGGTGGCAAGAAATGACTGCAAAACCTTTGCTGTTGCCAGAATGACATTGCTTAGAGAAAAATATCCTGTGGGTTACCATTTGTTGCCATGATTTACAAAGATAAGGTCTATAGTCTGTATCAGTTTCATGTTGAAGTTTTAAAGGAAGAAAGCTTTCTGCAGAGTTTGTAGATTTCTGCATGAGCATCTGTGTTGTCGCAAAGAGGACTAAGTGATGTTCCCTCACAAGCTTTTCAAGAAAGTTGGCACATTTCTTCAGATTCATCTCCTGCAAATTAAGACTCTCCCCTCCATTGCTTCTGTCTATCCAATAAAAAGCTGACAGGCTATCTAAAATCAAAAGGCAGAGAGAGGGGTGAGTGCAAAACATGTTTTCTAAAGAGTAGAGAGTGAGGAGTAACTGGGTGCTACTATTGCAGTTCACAACAAAAAGCCTTCCCAGGCATTGCTTTATCATTTCTTCTGTCCTTTGCGCCAATCTGTTCTCAAGAATGGTAACTAGACGAAGCATATCAAAATGGTAGTCTGTATCAATGAACATGACTTCTACTTCCAGTCCTCCTCCTGACTTTGGAATGATGGAGCGGGCTATTAGGTGATAAAGCATTTCTGTTTTTCCTGTTCCCTCTGGACCATGGAATTCAATGACATCTCCTGTTCAAAAAAAAAAAAAAAAAAAAGGCAGCAAGCTGTCAGGTAAGAGAATTTATAGCTCAGTTTTCAGTGTTTACTGAGCCAATATTCACTATTCTACTAATAGGAAAATGTATTTTTTAGAAGTTTGGCATTCATAAAATTGTTTAAAGCCAGATTAGTACCTACCAAGAGAAATTTCAATTTTCAAGAAAGGCCTCTGAAGTGAAGAAAATCAACTGAGAACAAAGGTTGAAAAAAAAACCCTCCCAATAGCATCTAGGATACCGATATCAATACAAGATTGGCAACTGGATTTCATCTATCATTACAGGTAGATGAAGGCTGAAAAGGGAGCTACTACACAAAAGTGGCTAAGAAACCATCTATTTAGACTATGTGGACAAAATTAAGAAATAAATAAAAAAGCAGAGGACAAGCAAAACAAAAAAAGAAGCTGACGTATTAGAGGTCTAATCGTGTTGGCACATCTCTTTTTATAGGACAGACTGTCCTTCAGCATTTCACGTCTGCTATATGCTTGTTCAGTATCTGCACGTGTCACAAGATACCAACAGGAATCTGTGACCGGTAAAGAGAACACCATTATATTTGTTTAGCACTTATATTCTTTTGTGGTCTGCTGCTTTTGACAAGGGGGACTCACAGATGCCTTGAACTCCAGGCAACGACTCCACTGGCTGAGGCAAAGGATCTTTGTTCGTAAACAGACTCAGCCTAACTGCCTGTTCATGTGGGTCGATAAAATATGTATCACATAAATATAAAATGTTAATTAAAAAAAGCATTATGCTTTCCTAGGAAACCAGTTCTTTTATTGGATGTGAATACAAGATACTCTAAAGTCTTTTCCAAAGGTGTCTTATGTCTTATAATCAGAGCAAGACTCTAAAAAAACGTTAATTTACTAGTTGCTCTTTATAAATCTCTAATCTTGGAAACTGGATCATTTATTTATGACATTTTGGATTTTAGGCAGAAGGGTAAAGACATGCAGTAAGGAAAATCACACAACTGTAATTGCAGGAAGGTGAGAGATTTCTATGGCCTTGCCAAGTGCAAATGGCATAACAGCTTTTCATAGGGGGGATGCAAGAGTAGAGAATTAATTGCAACTTTACTTAAACATGTTTGTGCCTGCCTGAGTTAACAGGGTTTTTCAAGTCATTACTCAACTTCCAGAGGATGTCCTTGTTCATAAGTGCATATAACGTCAAGATGCAGCTTGGGATAAGGGGCGGAGGGTGGTGGGGAAAAAAACTAAGCTCTTACTTCACCCATTGCAAGCGTTGAAAGCAATTTACACCTGATGTGACAATTCTATCCATTTCGGTGACACTCAGACTGCCTGCCTCTCCATAATGAAATTCCTGCTGCTCCACAACTGCAATTCTGTTTTCCTGAATTTCTGATAGTTTGAGATTTATTAAAAAGCTTGATTGCCTCCCAAACCCTTACTTATCTGTTCAGAATGGCTCTTCCCGCTTTTGAGATGAAAGAGGACTACACTTCCTATGACATAAATCTTCATTTTCTCTTCCTGTTCAGAGGTCGCAATGTCCAACTCTGCCACTTGCAGCCACCAGCTGCTCTGCTGTCACATATACGGTGCCAGTGACATAACCACACCCCGTTAGTTTAAGACGGCAGGTTGGAAGAACTCCTTCTAAATGGGCTGGGTAGGTCATTCCCTCATATTTCAAGTCTATTGAAATATTTTAGAACAATTGTGTAAGGCACCTCTTGTTAAGGAACAAAGTGTATCTTTTCTCTGCCACTGGCTTTTGGCACAAGACTTCTGCCACCCTGACTGACATTTCTGAATCCAGACCAATAGCTGAATTGGGTCAATATGCAATACAGATTGCTTAACCTACCTTTACAGCAAAATATGACTTGTTTAAGAAAAACCAGCAACTCTGTATGGCCACTCAGAAGCAGCAGTGGGCAAATCTGAGTTACTGTTTGGTAATGATTCAAAAAAATTGAAATAAATGCTTCACTTCATCCATTTGAAGATGTTTTATCAGGATGTCTGTGTGTTACCTCCTATAAAAGTTTACATAAAGGAGCTGTAATGCACAGAATAACATTGGATGAGCTTTTATTGGCAGAACTAACAAATTTATTTAAGTAAAAATTCTAAGTTGAATGAAAACTCATTCTTAGGAGTTTTTGTGGTGGTGGTTTATAAATTTCAACGGCAAGACCTTCAAAGCTTGTTCAACATTGATGAACAAGATCCACACCCGGGTGGTAGTTTGACCAAAATACTTAAGTTACTCTGAAAAGAGTAACAGCTTGGACTGTAAGAAAACCTCAAGGGAGCCGGGGATTTCTGTGCCTTCATGATTATCAAAGAGGCTGCCCACAAGAAGAACGGGTGCAAAACAGAAGCCATTTATAGCAATATCTATAAATGTAGAGTTTCATTAAATTAGCCACCAGGCTGTTACAGTAAGATAAGAGGGGAAATTCATCCTTCTGGATCAGAGAGGACAAACCATGACACAGCAGAGGAGGAAGTGCGGCCAGCAACATTTCAAGAAGCCTCTGACACCATCACAATAGGTCATGGAAGAAGCTTAGTTGTCAGTACTAGCATCATCCATTAATGTCAAAATACTTTGAAAGGAGGATTAGTAAAGAGATACTGTTATGGGATGGAAACAGTCTGAGAGGCAGAGTAGGAATAGGCACTTTAACATGGAAGAAAGCTAATGGGAAATTTTCCCATTAGAATTGGTGTCGCCCAATGTTAAAAATAGCAGTAGATGAATGTTCCATTAGCTTGGAAAAACATGTAGAAGACAAACTAATTGGGTTAATAAAGACTTAAAACTGTGAAGATTTAACAGATCAAGATGGACGAGCAGAATGATTTCATGTGAAATTCAACACTGACAAATTCAGGAAGTACATTTTAAGAAGTTACCCAAGACATTGCTTGGCTCACGGTAGCTTGAACTGGCCCACTACAGTCAGACCAAAGAGTACAATAGTCCACTGCCATGCAATGGCATACAGGAGAAACTAAATGATGTTGCATAAATGTAAATATTTATGTAACAGTAATATATTTTTAACTGTAACACTGTGCTCAGTCCTGGTCATCAATTCAGTGTTAGCTGAGAATATATGAGAATATCCTTAAGTTTTGTCTGTAGTCATTACACTAGCAAATATTGGTTAAGCTATTTTCTGATGCTGCAGTTACAAACAGGCTATTAGAACATTCAGCAATTGCTCTGCAGGTTTCACATCATCAGATACCTTGAAGTTACCGGACTAGTAATTTACAATACTGTGCAAAAGCTGTCACTAATATTTGTACCATGTATCAGTGAAGTAGAAAGGCCTAATATTTATTCCAAGTTAATGTTGGGTGTCATACTGCTGCTGAACATCAGAGCTTTATACTGACACCCACACCTTCATACCAGTGGCATAGGAGAAATATGTCTGGCAATAGTGAAAGATTATTTAAAGCTCGTGTCACTTTTGCTCCATTCCAGAAGAGCTTAAATGGTATGTAATTAATATGCTTATGGGTTCTTAAATATGCAAGTCCATCATAATTAGAAGCAGTGACTAGAATATCACAGCAGTACCTATATTAGCTGTTCCCATTTTATAGTACTCTGACATACATGTTATGAACGCAACTATGATGTAATGTTTGGATAGTTTAATGAACTTTCATATATATATATATATATGTTTGTTTGTTTCAAATACCATCAGGAAAAAGAATAATTTAGGTCTTTGCATTGCTTTAATCATAGATTAACAGCTGTTCAGTATGGACTTCATTACAGTATTCCACAGTGACCTACTAAAAGTCGAATTTGCGACAAAGGGAGAGATAGGTCTTCAACAGGGATTTAAGACTGAATAATGAGAACACACATCAAAATAACACATGGACTCACATAAATACTATGGTATTAAAAGACAAAGCAAAAATGTAATAAAAGGTGAAGTCCCGTTATGCATATAAAGCTAAAGATCTGTGCTAGTATGTTATGCAATTTCACTAATGTCAGCCAAAAAGCATGACCAATACTGATAATAATTGATGCCGTTTGTTAAAAGCAGAAGAAAAATAGAAGTGCTTCAGAAGCTCAATGACCATGTTGGCACAGAGAAAGCCGTGATGAATTTAGAAGGTTTCCATCCATCTCAGAACTAAGGTTCTGGAATAGTCTTTGGACAAACACAAACAACCTAACATAGCTTTAAGATCAAAGCTGATAATTTGATGAATGGAATTATGTAATGCCGTGGACTGCAATGCAAAGGGCAATTACTGACCCCCAGGAAGGCTTCTTATAGTCTGTTCTACCAGAACACTTCCACTTTAGTCTCAAACATTTGTTTCTTGTCTGTAAAGTTCATTTAAAAAAACATGCTGAAAGATCAGCATTTTCTATTACTGCATTTTTTCAAAACAAAAAATATCTCATCTTTTAAAAACAATTTTAAGAATTCAGGAGCCTTGTGAAGCATATACCAATCTCACTACTGGTTCTTAATTCTTCTTGTGGGTAACAAAGCAGTTCAGAATTGAGAGTATTTCAATAATCTCTGCTCCATTTGCACTGGCTTACCAGTGTTTCTGTGCCCTTTATCTTTGTTATATCATATTTGAAATTTTCAGGGGCAGAAATCATATATTGCTAAACCCCTAATGTATTCTCAAGTGCTGCAAAATAAGATATTAATAGTCTCACAGTGACTGCATTTGTAGACTAAGCATCATCTCTTGCCCAATTATCCTCATTCTTTTTATTGCTTTTTCTGCTATTTCTTCTGAATTCTCTATAAATTGTGGGAATTCAAATTGCTGACAAGTATGTTGATAACCACTGCAGCCACACTTTTCATACAAAATCCGTTCATTCATACATACATACATTTGACAACTGTAGTATCTCACAGCATGACCCTTACACTTTGCCATTCATATTCTTTTTTTACTATCTATTTCTAGTTTTGTATAATGAGGGTAGTCTCTTCCATTGTGAAATCGATGAATTTCCACAATCTGGAAAACCAGTCTGACTTCCTGAATAATCAAGGAATTACTAAGTGTGCTAATTTCTGTTTAGCTCAGTAATTTCTTTCACTAAAACATCCAATCTTGATCTTAAAACTTCTTGCTAGAAGAATCTACCTTAAACTTGTTGTACTGGCATCACTGGGAGGTAGCTCAATTTCTCCAATTTGAAATTCTCATTTATTCACTGAAGGGCTATATAAGCCATTTTGATCCTAACATCATCCGTGAACTCATTCAGCTGATTAGTACCTATGTTCATAATGGAATTGCTTCCAGAGTTCCATCTAAGTATAATCAGGTTTTTTCAGGCCAAGACTGAATGGCTTGATGACTTCGCTTTATTGAAAAACTGTTTGCTCATGCCCCTCTTCCTAACTGATTCAGACCACTCCATATCACTGAACTCTTTGCCATTTACCGAACCTCAAGTTCTTTGCAAATTTCTGCAGTTATGACTTTGTGGTGTTTTTTTAGACCACAGATGAAAAAAAAAGGTTAAATGACAGAATCTAGAACAAATTCCTGTAAAACTACTAGAAACAGACCAGCATGCTTAGTATTTACTCACCTACACCTGTGTTTTGATACCTATAGAGTGGATATTTTGAAGTCCATTTAATGTTCGGAATGGTGACTTTGTGTTATTTCATTTTATCTAGTTTGCATAAAACTATATCATCAACAATTAAAATTCTGAATCCAGGGCAAAAAGATCTACTTGTACACTTATCTCTGTCATATTGCTCTGAGAATACTTTTACATCAACATTTTCCCATAAATGGGATAAAGATACATATTTACCATGAACAGGAGATCCCTCCTCAGCAAACAGATAAGGTTCAAGATTCTTCAGAGAACTTCTGCCCTCAAGTCGAGCAAGTAGCTTTTAAAGGAAAAACAGAAGAGACATGCTGGTAAGTCAAAATAATGGACCTTGGGAATCAAATTTAAAGGATTCTGAGAACTGGGAGCTTTCCGTGACAGCCCTATCAAAAGATTAGTTTGATTTTACATAGGGAAACCTATAGTCTGGACTACAGCAACAGAAGGTTCCATTCTTACAAAGAATTAGCACACAGATTCAATGGATATACATTAGGGGAAATAAAGGTTAAAAAAAAAAAAAAAAGAAAAAGCAGCACAGGAGGGATCGCCTCTGGTATATAGCAGTGCTGCCATTTGACAGAACAAAGGGGAAGAAGATGGTTTGTAATAACCATCACCTCCACAACAAAGTACTGGCTGAGACGTGAAACATTACCTATCATCAGTCTCCTGAGTCAGTCCTTCTGAGCATTTATCAGTAAACACATGTACATTTCACCTGAAAAGTTATACAGGACTCTTCTGGACTACGATCCCGTTGTGTCATAGTTACTTGTTCAAACATGGTATGGATTAAGAATAATCAAAAGCAATTAGCCACCAGTGGCTCTGCAAGACTCTAAAGCAAGCTCGAATTTGTAAAGCAAGTTCCTCCAAAGCCCCTTGTAAAGTCAGTCCATTGTAAAACAAATTAGTTCAAAGTTCATGGACAATTTCTTAAATTGAGAGGTATTTGCATAGCAAGTAGACAGGTATTCACATAACTTGTGTTATTTGTTGTTCTGGCATACATTCGTAAACCAAGAATTAACATTTCACCAACTGCTGGAGCTGCTAGTCCCTATGTGTATTAACACCCACAGGAAAGGACACTATCAGGATGCTCAGAGCATGGCCAGAGCACATACCCCGGTGCCAAATATTTCATTCTCCAAGACACTCAGCCGTCATTTAAATATTTAAACAAAACAAATCCCGTTCAGTTTTATCCCGTGCTCCTTAAAGCCAGTCACCAAACAAGCAGTGAGAACACGCTACCTTATCTTGCTTTCTCGCTTGCCACAACAATGAGCAGCATTTGCTCTGAATTGTCTTAAAAGTTGTTTAAACAGTTGTGTGTGTTTGCCTTTAATAGTAGAATAAAAGTCCATTAAATGGGCCTGAATTTACTTCAAGTGGTCACGATGGGAATCTAAGTGTGACATTTTCATTGATGTTTTAGCATTCCTTTCCATTAAGAAAATGTCAGTATATTTGCTTTTGTTTGCCTGTTTTCAGGAGTTTTCTGACACATTCACTGAAGGGCCATAAAACCACTTGAATTGACCTTGCTCTGGATCTGCAGATCCTCCTGTTACGTTTCACACATTTGTGCAGCGCAGAAAACACTCACATGGTGAACTCCTGAGTATTTTGTGAACCAGTAGGGTTCTGTGACATGGACAAAGAAAAAAACAGATGGACACACATACAGAAGGACACGGGAATGCATCTCAGGGCACGTAAACCAGGAGCTTGCAACTACAAGGGCCATCGCAGACCCTCCATGTGCAGCCCTCCCATGCAAGCGGCTGCCTGCGCCTGGCCCTGGCCCCCAGCGAGGAGAGACTGCACCCGCCACAGAGAAGGGCCAGGAATCTCTCACCCCCTTGTTCAGCTGTGGAAGTTGAGAGAAACAGGAAAACCACTGCCTGCTGCTGCTTTCTGATGCTCTTCATTTCTTAGCAAAGGAAGCACCATTCCGGCACTCGGTGATCACGGGAGCTTGATTATGATGCTGCTGGGGCTGGGAGCCACAACTATGTCTGGTCTAAACACATTTCTGCATCCTCCTGCTCTCAAGTTTATTTCCACATTAATGAATACATCCTCTGCAGCTTATTTCTTCTGGAAATGATGAGCCCCCATCTCTTCTTAGACTACCACCTCTTTAAGCTTACTGTTAGAGCTTTGGAAATACATGGTAGATCAATCGCTATCATTTAAATATGAATCTCTGGTTATTTAAATTATGAGTTTATATATTCATTTTAAGTAACTACAGGTGCCTACTCTGAGCACTGCTCATGTAGGTAATTTATGCTAATTCGCTGATGATAGCGCACCTGTGTTTTTATCAAACTTGTATTTACTTCCGAGTTGTGAAGCAGAATCTCCAAAGGCACTTGCCTCATTAGTGTCACGCTGGGAGCAACAGGGTTCCTGGCAGAAACAGCTAACAATTTTCCTTCAAATCTAACAAAGGTTTGTCCACACTACAGCAGAAGTGACAGAAGCGAAGCTGAGATGAGACACTAGTCAGGCATCCCATGCCTCTGTCGATATTAAAGACAGGGACAACACGGGTTTTTCCAAATCGGCAAAAACCACCTTGGCTCTGTTCCAGGGGAGGCATTTTCATTTTGCCTGCTGACACTTTCTTCTGTAAAATGGGGGNGGCAATTAAAGTGCGACCTGGATGGTGGACGTCAGGCATCCCGAGCTTTGTTGGGGACAGCGTACAGAACACAGCACTGCTGAAGACAGCCTTTCAGTGGGAAAAGCTTGGAAAAAAACACCAAAACAATTTCAAATCACATATTAGAGACTTCAGATTCTATAATTTAACTGTAGGTGTTTGTTTCTTCTTTCATAATGCTTTTTTATACAAAATACTATATTTTAACAACATGCTAGTGGTAGGTCTTCACTCTTAGGTGTTCTTCAAAAGTGCAATTATACTAGCAAGAAACCACACATATGTGCAGTGACACATAGAAAACAAGCTATACTGCAAGAGCCAGGCAACAGCTGGGTTAAATTTCATTAATGACAAGGCTGGTGGGACTCAAATATTTCAACTATGTCTTTTATAATTTATCAATTTCATCTTTTTAATAAAGAAATATGCATATGGACAGTCCCATTGAATAATATGCTTACACTATATTGGTTTCAACGAAGCTATGCATAAATGTAAGCATACATGTAGGTCTTGTCAGGAATGAGATATTACTTCATTAAAATGTTAAAGAAATTTAAATTAAATACTCAAGCTCTGTTAGAGGCTGTAAGCTAACCTACAGGCTATTTACAAATACAAACCTATCTCGAGTATGAGACAAAATTTAATTTTCAACCACTATAACCACTCTGACTGAGCTTTTGTAAACTTCAGGCACGAAAACATATGCAAGCAATATATCATTTATTCTACTGTGATACACCAAAGATGTTTTGTGACAAGTTCTAATTTGTTGTATTAATTATATTCAATAGTAAGAGTACAAGACTGTGGTCTCAGCATAACTCTCACTAAAATCTGATCTTGCGCATTTGAGAAGTGTTGTTTTAAATTAAGGATTTTCTGTTTCAAAGGCTTTTACCATTTTTTCTGGACAATGTACTTTAATGGACAATGACATTAACCTTTTTTAACCCATTGGTTATCAATTCGTCCCTCATTCAGGTTTCGCAATCCATTCCATCACAGGCAGTTGCTGCCATGCGCATTCCCTGCTGGTACAGCTTATGTGGACAAATAAACGCATTTATCCACTTGGACACAGAGCACAACTCATGTGTTTAATTTGTGCATATTTCCTGATGGTGGGCAGGTGTTAGCGGTTCTTTTTTATTTATTTTTTAAAGTGTCAGAAGGGCTAAAGAACTCAAGTCCCACTGAAAAAACATAGAGCTTTAACAAGAAATAAATATTTATTATCACACATTTCTATGCTTTGATGTGCACCACTCAGCGTATTCTGATACAGTAACACATAAATCTCCAAGTAATTAACTTGCCAATTACAAGTAGAAGTCACTAACAAATAAACCATCCAGCGGAGAAAATAAGAACCACCAACAAAACCCCCAAACTCAAACCCCTTGTCTCCGAAGAACAGGAAAGCAACTCCACCTTCCACACTCTTTATTTCAACCAAACCTTCCTCACAGCTCTTCTTCCTCACCGCACCCGCTCCAGTGTTCGGGAGGGGGAAGCGCCAAGAAAACATCGATAAAGGCATTACCGAAACACCCGACCAACCTCCCCCCGCGCTGCGAGGAAGCGCCACAGCAGACACCCAACCCCAGTCCCCGCGTCGCAGCCGATGACACAAAGGCAGGACTTCTCCCGGCCTCGGCCAGCAGCCAGCCACCCCCCGAAATCCCTCCGGCAAACCCCAAACTGCTTCAGGAGTGACTGAGCACCCAGCTCCCCTCAGCGTCAGGCGCACGCCCCGGGGCTGCCTTCCCCCACCGGCCCCGGCCTTGCCGGGACCCCGCTCCCCCTTCACACAGGGGGCGGCCGGGAGGAGGAAGGGCGGCGGAGGCAGGAAGCCGCGGCTTCCCCCGCTTCTTCCCTCACACACCGCTCCATCGGGAGGCTCTGCGGTCACCAGGCTGCGGCCTCGCCTCGCCTCACCCTCCCCGACGGCGGTGCCCGGCGCCCCGCGGCTGAGGGGAACCCGGGGGAGGGAAAGGGGGGGGCATCGCCTCACCTGAGTGCCCGACTCCGCCCTCCGGAACGCCTCAACCATGGCCGGCAGAAGCTACTGCGCAAGCGCGCTGCCCGCGGGCTTTCCCGCCCCCGAGCGAACCCCCGCTCGGCCAGCCGGCGGCTCTGCGCATGCGTGGTTCCCCCCCCTCCTCCCCCAGGAGGGTGGGGTGGACTCCAAGGACCCGCGGGTTCGAGTCCCGCCTCGGGCTCATGTCGCGCCCGCTGGCCCTGCACCACTCGGGATTCTCGAGGGACCGGCCACTGTAGGGAGTGTTTGTGTATTTATTTATTTTTTAAAGGGCCTGTCTTTGTATAGGTTTTTGGTGGGTTTTTTTTCTGCTCCTGATGAAATGGGGAGAGGTGGCTTGGGTTGATGTGACTCAAGGGATGCTCATCTGTGACACTGGAGTTGACGTGACTCAAAGGAAGCTCATCAGCGTGGCTGTGATTAAACTCTTGACGCCTTGCAAAATTGTCCTTTGCAAAAGCCAGCTGTCAATTATGGGTTAGATTAAAAGGGGCCTGGAATATTTTAAACACGTGCATTTAATGAACTGGGCTCGCATGGTGCGTGATGCTCCAGGGCAGGAGCACCGACCGGCCGGCGAGTCCCTTGCGTGGGCAACTGCGTGCCCATGGCCAGCAGTGGGACCTGCTCCTCCTCCTGAGGACCACGGCCCATCTGCTGAGGTTGTGCAACCTGAGGCAGCGAGAGGGATGAGCACAGGGAGAACCTGTTTGTGTCATCCATAGGCTAAATGCAAAATCAGTAGGATAAGAATAGCAACTCCCCGTATCTGCATATCAAAGAGCAGTGATCATACCATCCTTTTGGGTTTAGTGAGGTTATTGGGGATACTGCACGTTCTTACAGTTAGGAGGAGATACTGGTTGTGGAGTTCTTTGTTTCTACAAAGAAATCATGTTTGTCTATATGAAAAGAGTTTCTGCTAGCTTGGTCCTGAATGCACCGCAAATCAGAAAAATCTAACCTCAGGTGCAAGGCGGTGGCTCTGTTTACTCTTTCAACCCTCTTTCAGCCCAAAATACGCTGCTCCTTCTGTTCAAAACACCCTGTTGTTGCCACCTGAGTCTAACTCAAGGTTTTAGGTGGATGCCACCTGCCTCCACAAGGTCAGTCAGATTTAACCCAGCTCAAACCAGTACTTTTAGTGTCAAGTCCTAATACTGCTCATTAAAGCACGGAAAGGAGATGGTCTCTTTGGACAGCTGCAGTAGCTTTTCTTCTTCTCTGTGTGTGGATACGAATGCACAATTATGAAAGGCGTGGAAGGTGGTTCTCTAGTGAGAAAGACTTAAATGGCTGTGGGGGGACATATGGCACAAAAATGCAACCACAATACTATTAGTTTAATTTTATTGAAGGCATTTTGGAAAAAGCCAACATAAGGGACAGACAACCTTAAAAGCTGCATGTCTGACTGTTGTTATAGTACCTTAGAGGTCTGGACCATGTTCCCTGGAAGAGTTCAAAAGACTTGTTAATTAGAAGTGATTGCCCTTGAAGCTGACTGGTGACTGAACCTAACGCAAGAGCAGAGCGGGCTCGCTGTGACTTATGACAAAGACACTACTCACTGCATCAACTACACGATTATTTTTTTTTTTAATTATAGGCTCTTTGTGGCTGTTCTCCTCTAATTAAAGCCATTGCACTAATTTTTCAAAAGCGATCGCTACTTGAATTCAGAGACATAAAATATAGAGCACACATAAATGCCAGTTGACTGAAACCCACTCCTACCTCATCACTTACCACTGCCTGTATCCCAGTAGGGTCCTATGGGAGCTCTTCTACTGCATGGGTGAACACAGTTTTGGTATTACAATCTAATGCAAGATGAAGTATCACAGTTCAATGGAGATCAAGCAACAAAGATTCAAGAGAGAGAGGGTAAAAACATAGAATCCACCTGAGCAGTAAAAAGAAAGAAAAAAAAAAAGAGATATCCAATTGCTTAACGTATTTAGTCCATAACAGTTAGAAATGTGTAAATCAAATACACTGGTCGCCTTGATAGGCAGATTGCTGTAGCCACCTCTCATATGTTACTTTTGCATTCATTTGCTTCATACAGTGTGGCTAGCATTATGTTGGAAAATTGATACTTATTTTGACAGCACTTTGCATTAATAAAGACTCACATTGTGCTTTTTTCATTTGTCAGCACTATCATTTCTTTGGGGATCAAAAGCTAGATTTTGGCAATGATGCACACTTCAAACTTTAACCCCAAACCAGCCTTATGTAGATCTTTGTCTGTCTAAACCCCTGCCCTCTGCACTTCAGCAGTCAGCATCGCTGGCATCTTACCAAATTCGATATTGTAGTATTTTCTCGAAACTGTCTATGCATTTCTCATCCAATCATCTTTTTTGGTTTTCTATCTGCAGAATAAGTCCCTGCATTTACCTTGCTCCTTTGGAGAAGTAACATAGGTAAGTAGGAAAACTCTTTACCATTGCCTTCAGCACAGCCAGGATTTACCTTCTGTTTTTTAGGTTTGCGGTGGGTTTTTGTTGGGGTTTTTTTGTGTTGTGTTTTGGTTTGTTTTTTTTTTTTTTCTTTTTTTAATTCTGTCTGCATTCTTTCATATTTCTCTGCAGTGTTTCTGAGTGACAGCGTGTGATCCAGGAGTACAGGATCCTACCCGCTCCTTACTCTTCCTTCTTAAATAGCAGAAACCTCCTTAATGCAGAATCCTCCTTAATGCAGTATAGCTATAAGTAGCTCATAGTATCCAGGGACTCTATACCCCAGCACTCCTGTTTCTACAGGCAGAAAATTAGTCTTCCTTTGTTTGGCATGTGGGGAGCCTGAGGGTGCCCCTCGAGCCACAGGCGCTGTTTATGTAGCAATTCAGCAGCAAGAGCAATGACTTTTCTAATAGCAGAAAGATCAGGCTCTAGGGGTATGCATCTCCATCTTTATGAATGTGTATTGTGGAGAAAATTCCTCTTTCCGATCTTGATTTTGAGCATCTTCCAGACCGAGCTGCTGTGTTTTTCCACTGTGCATGTTTAAGACCTTCATCGTAGGGAGAGAAAATGAAAGTGCTAGCGAGGAAGGTATTTGAAGTGGAGTTACAGCCCTGAGCAAAATTATTTTTTATTATTTTTTGGGGATTATTTGCTCATTCATAGGTTCATCATTGCTAATTTCAGCCAACAGAAGGAAACTGGGCTGGGTTCTGGGGAAGGAAGGACCAGCCCAGGTGCCCCAGGGCTGTAGAGAACCGAGTCTACTGTTTATAGAAACACTTAATTTTTTTTTAAAAAGCAAAGTCCTAACTTTAAATTGCCAGTTGGTCTCCAATACAAAGCTAGTCTAAAGAATTAACACCCTATCCTGGAACAAGGCCTGAGGTAAGAGCTTAAACAAAAGGGAAAAGCATGAAGAAAACCAATGTGGTGACAAGAAGTTTAGATTGTGTGAAGATGTTCGCAAAAAATACATCGAACTTTTATATTTAATTAAGTAATAGCTAAATTAGAAACTGGAATGTAAACGTTTCCTCCTTTAGGCGTTTTTTTTTTCAGCCGCAGAGATTTTGTTCCAACATGAGCTTCATCATTTTGAGCGTATTGTCACTTAATGTTCCCTCACAAGATTTGTGTGGGTGACATTCCAGCACAAACCAGCTCCAAACAGATCTTCTAGGTTGAAAACAGTTTGTCTCTGTTCCTATAGTTGAATTAAATTCTTTCAGTAAAGTCAGCTGTTGTTTTTCTAATTAACCTCTAGACTCTTAAATACCTTCACTCCAAACGTGATTAATTTGCTATCTAAAAAGTCATTAAACAGAAGAATCCAAGAAAGAAAATAGAAAGGTCTCGTTTTCTCAGTCTATCTTATCTACTCCTTTGTGTAGTGATGTTCAAAACCCAAAAGGTTTGCCAACTAAAGATCATCTCAAAGTTGTAAGCAGGCTTCAGCAAAGAATAACAATAATAATAATAATGATAATAATAATAACAATAATAATATAGTTAAAATTAAGGCTTAAGGTAGATGTTGAATCTGCACATGGCAAAGCAAATGATGAACTGCCTGCAATTATTTGCAACCTCTCTCTTGTGTGACTCCTCCAGTTTCATGCAGCTGATTTTGGCCCCACTGTTCCAAGTTTCTCTCAGTGAAGTGATCTGTCACTGGGTTTTATTAGATTTTCTTTAGAGCAGATGGCTGATTCTTTTACCTGGAGAGCTGCCACTTTCTTTAGTTGCATCTCTGTTTTATGGTAGTCTAATTTATCTGTTTACTTGAGAAATAAGTAACTTAAATTACAAGGGTGTTATAATTTCACTGACCTCAGATAAAGTGATAGATTTGCTGTATAACCTGGAAAAAAAAAAAAAAACCCAAAGAGAAAAGAATTTAGTCCATTGGTAGATGGACTGCTAGCCATGAAAAATACAGCCCAGGTCATTACTAAGTTCTGGCATCTGTGATAAGAGTTTCATAGCTGGTTGCTGGATATTCTGCTTTACATTTCAGCTTGCAGAATTACATCAGGAATAAACTTGCTCTGTGTTGCCACTCACCTGTATTTATGTCTAGATTTCTTATTTCTGCAGGCTGCTTTTTTTCAGCTTGTATTCCTGAGTTGGAATTACTCCTTGTTTGTTTGTACCAGGTTGTTCTTTTCCTGCTGCTTCTTCCGTCCTGTCTGAATAATTCTGCAGTGGCTCATGGCGAAGCCGCCAGATACTCCTTACTTGGACGTTAATCACACAGATAGGGACTGGTTTTGTACTGGTGACCTGGCCAGGGATATTTTCTTGCTTGTCTTTGGGGCACAGTTTAAGGTAAGCAATAAATAAATCAAAACAGGCTTACAGAGAAGAGCACGCGATTCGTAAAGACACCTTCATAGCCAGCGGTGACTACAAATGAAGTTGAGTTTTGAGTACTTGAGCTCCAACCTGCAGCCCACGGAGGGAGAGGGCTTGTGTTTGACCTCGTGAACCTCCATCGCTGCTCGTACCCCACTGACAGCAATATCGCAAATTTTGCCCCAGTCAAACGTGCTTGTGAAAATGTTCTCCACTTTCTACAGAGCTGCTCAATGAAGTACGAATGATCTTTCTAAATTCTACTCTTACGAGTTACCCTTCACTTGAATGCTGACGCCCTTACAAGCCCCAGGTTTTACAAACATGACAAAGAAGCCATGCAGGCAGTATGACCTTGCCGAAAAATTAACACAAATCCTAGGCCTGTCAATAGGAATGAATCAGTATTTTAATTAATTAGCTATGTATGCCACCCTGGGGATGCTGATAAAAGATGCATCCAGGTAGCTGGCACCAAGTCCAAGCTGACTGCTACTCCTTGGCGAAAGCAAACCAGAATTTGCCCCCGTGGTACAGAGAAATAATGGTACAGGTCAAGCATGCATTTCTAACCATGAAATAAAGCCCAAGAAGAACAACTGTGTAATCCAGGCCATTTCCTTTTTTTCTTTTTTTCTTCTTTTTTTTTTTTTTTTTCCAGAGTGACTAGGGAATCCCCACTTTCCCCTTTTTACACAAATTTAGCATTAAAGTTTCTGTTTTCTGTAATCCCCATGGTCCTCCTGTCAGCGTGAAATATACATCTATTTCTTTTCTTTTTGATCTTAACACTTGTAAGTAATAAATAATTGATTGCCAAAGGAATTCTGGGAACATATTCAGCCTTAAATTGAGCACTAAACTATTTGCAAATGTGCTTAGGCACTAGCCCAAAAGATACATCAAAAGAATGTCAATTGGATATTGGGAAGTGAAGTGCCATCGTATGTTAGAATTAGGAAGCGTAAAATATAAGTAGAGAGGTAACAGCTGTCAGATCCGCTACCGGTAGTAATAGAAAAAGGTTATGTTTTTATAGAAGGCTATAAACTCATGTTCAAGCTAGACCACACTTTCGCATCAGTAATGACACTCCAGACCCTACTGACGGAATGCCTCATTTTTGACTGTTGTCTTGAAAATGGGGCTTGACACTGCACTCACCCCGGAGATATCTACAACTTAGTCTGAATGGTCTGTGAAACAAATCTCTCAGAAAGACCTGGGGTATATTTACTGCACTGACCGGCCATCTTTGGTACTGATGACAGATTTACTACAGCAGTCTTATTTCACCATGGCTACAAGCCCCAACATCAGCTTGGTCAGTAAAGCCGTAGTCCATGCTGCTGCGGCCAGACTGTTTGCAGGGTCTGAGCTAACCCCACTACACCCACACTGCTGCGCTTGCAACAGAGTCACACCCCAATAGCTGGATATCTGTGAATAAATGTAAATGTTGTATGATGCTGGCCTTGCCACTGTAACTAAAGCTCAACTATGCTCTTCCTGCGGCACATCCTCTTGGAATCCATTTCCAAACACGCAAATGACAAGAAGGTAATGACAAGGAAGAATGAAGATGGTTCTATTTACCAATGGTAAATTATGCTTGACCACCATTTTATGGTGAAATGGCTAGCTAAGAAGATAAGGGGAGAGTGATGGATATATTATATCTTGTCTTCAGTAAGCTTTTTGACACCGTAGCATTCTTATCTGGAAGCTGAGGAAGGATACCTTGGATGATTAGACTGTTAGATCAGTTGAAAACTGCCTGGACCATGAGGTTTGAAGAAGAATTATCAATGGCCTGATGCCCAGTTGGTGGCTGGTTAGTAGTTGTGTATTGTGGGGCTGATATGGGGGGCTGATATTGTTCAGCATTTTCATTGTGATCATTGAGAACACACCCTCAGAAAACTTACGCATGATGCTAAATTAGAGGAAACGATTAGCACGCCAAACAACAGAGCTTCAGTCCAGAGGGATCTTGAAACACTTGTGGGTTGTACCTTAAGACATTCAGTAAGGTGTGTGAAGCTTCGTACCTGGAGCAGAATAACCTCATGCAGTGATACAGACTGGGAATTTACTGTGAGAACTGGAAACTGAGGGCAAATTTGAGGGCAAGGTTCACGCTTTGCATCTTGGGAGATTCAAACTGGACATTAGCAAAATTTCTTCAGTAGGAGGACAGTACAGCACTGGAATACATTATTTGGAAGAGTTGTGGAATCTTGACCCTCGGAGGTTTTCAAGAATCAGCCAGATAAAGCCATGGCTGATTTGATCCAGAGTTGGTGATATCCTGGCTTTGAGTGGGAGGTTGGTTCAGATGGCCTTCAGGACCTTCTTCCAGTTTCTCTCATTCTGTAATCTTTGTTTCCACACAGCAGCTAGAAGAACCACAAGTGAGTTTGCTTGTGACCTCCCTAGATCTCTCAGGTTTGTCTTGCTTAGAAGTTTCTTGCATCCATGCAAACTGAACATCTGTGACCACAGGTGTAGATCAAATATGGCTTTGCATTGGCTTTGTCAGAAGCCCCTCTGTCTTCTGGTACTATGGAAAGCTATATCATCAATGATGTACATTACATCAGCTTCAGGGATTCTCTTGTCTAAGGCAACTTGCAGTAACTCTTACGAAGTTGCGCATGTGGAGTGTCGCAAAGGGTGCATGATCCACCCATGTTCATCTGGCATACTCATGGTTCTTCTGTCATGATGATGGAAGATGGCCACAGCAGTGACATAGAATAAAGTCAGTCAAGAGTTTACCAATCAGTAATTTTCCTATCAGAGAATACAGACTGGTAGAAAACAAAAAGTTCTTGTAGACTGTCTTTTGATTGAATGAAAACGGGTTGGATGGATTTCTCATCTTCAAAACTTCAGGAGGAGGTTTTTTGGAAGTTGCTGAGACATTATTAGTTGGCAATTTAATTGTGAAAACTGTCTGTGAAACATTTTTTCTGATAGATCCTAAAGTTAATTATACTAAGATATTTGAATGAAAAAGAGCCATAGTTGAAATGAAACATTTAAAAAAAATGTTCATGTCGGCCCACTGGTGGATTGGAGTACAAGATTTTGCTCTTTCGGTTTTGAAATCTTGAAACTCCCCTAGGATGGGAAACCTCTTCCTACTGTTTGTTAAAGAAAATAGCCATTTAACGTTATATTAGGTTGGGGTGGCACAAAATAGCCTTGTTGTGGCTTGGGACCATCATCCTGTATTTTGATTTCCTATATTCGGTGCATCCTGACACCAGTGCAGAAAGTCACTTCGGGATAAGTAGCATTTCTCTAATTTTTAAATGTATTCACTTTGCTTGTCTTCATACCTATTTTAATGCTTGATTTTCTGCAAATATTCTGACAATAAGTTGCTGATGGGAATGTTCACTGAAGCAGTAAATTTGTAAGTGAACACTCAAGTATATCTGCAGAAAATGAAATCTAAATATATATCTATAAAACAGAAGGGTTTTTTCATCAATTGTATTATCTCTGCATCACATAAGCAGTGATGGCCTGAAGCTTCTGATAATGAATGTTTATAACAAACTTGCTGAGGGATAGGTTACAAAAAAAGAATTCTTACAGAAAAGCCTGCAAAAAGGTTAGAACTGAAATTTGGTAATGGCAGTCTCTGGAGAAAAAAGTGTATGATAACATTCCTTCTCTGCAAACAGGTTTTTCTGAAATACCTTCTCAGATTATGTAGATCATGAAGACATGGTCACCTCTTTCGCTGCCGTAATCTTTGATAAGCAGTGCAGCAGTGAAGAGCATTGCATAGAAACATTAACTGTGAAAATTAATCACTTTACTAAAATAAATCTGAGTAATTTAAGATCTTCAATGTGCAGGCTAAGGCTGCAATTGCCTGATTGTCTTAAAATGACATAAATTCCAGCTGCTCCTGCCAGACGTGATCCCTCTCTGGGCTGCACGTTCTTGCTGCCTCCTTTGGGCTGTGCCGGTGGTTGTGTATTGGACTAGCTCGGCCCTTCGACCCAGCTGGGAGCTGATGGAGGTGAGAGGAAGGAGTCTGCCTTTGTTTTCGGTGCTCTGTTCCGTGATGTGGAGATGACAACGTGAAGCCAGAGGTGAGAGAGGGCAGGACTGTCTCATGCTGGCAGCCTGTATTTAGGTTGGCCAAAAGTGACTACAGACCCAGTGGCAGGGAGAGCTCAAAGCACTGGTCAATCTCAAAGGTTAATTTCTCCTCCGTGAAATTCATGGTCTCAAAAACAAGGCCTGAAATTCTGAAGCCCAAAATGAAGCATCCAGAAGAAAACACCCTGTTGCTAGGCCGTCCAGCGGTGATCCAAAATGTTTTTTGTGCCTGACCCAACACAGGGCAGTTTCTACCCTTTAATTTGTGAGGGAATTGTGACAGATCTGTAGGCTAAAAGAATTTCTGTATAAATCCTCGGACAGCAGCAGAGTTTCAACAAGAGTGATTTCACCCTAGGTAGCAACTGCAGCATGAAATGCGTTACCATGCTTCCCAAAGACCTGCACGCAAGCACCACCTTGGATTTATTAAACGGATGGTCAATAACAAAGAAAATGATCTAAGACAACAGGGCAAGTTGGGAAGTAGCAGCAGACTTGTGGGAGCTGCACAGCCCATGACCACTGGTTTGCGTGGTATTAAGGGTGCCAAGAACAGAGCACTAGGACAGAACAGGACTGGTTTGCAAGAAGAGAGGGGAAATTGGGGCTGATATGGTTAGGAGTCTGAGATTAACATTGCATCTTCTAATTGAACACAACAGCCACTAAAATTGGTGACTTTTTTTCTGAGTTTAAGCATAACATGGATTATTTAGAGAGTGACAGAGTTATGGGGACCCGAAAAAGCTCTTCTCACTCCATAATCTGGAGTCCAGCCGACTGTCATGTTTGCCTGCCCTTCTAAAGTGAACCTAATAGTTCCTTCAAAAATAGCTTTAAATAAAATAACCGGAATCTTTCTCTCCATTCCCCTTTCCCTCTTGCCATTGGCCAAAAAAGCCCTGACGGACAAAAGCCTTCACTAGTGTAAACCCCAACCCCAAAAATTAACTGAAAAGGTAGCACAGAGGTAAAAAAAATGGAACAATCTGGGTGATTTTACCCATTATTATAGCCTGAAGGCTGTATGAGCAAGTGTTCTCCACCTTCTCAAGAAATGAGGTGACTCTGAGGAATTAAGCAAAGCTAGATAGATGAGGAGTCTCAGGAGCAGTGAACGGGAACACAAAAAAGGTCAGCTTGCCTTCCTTGCAGGCAGCTCTGCTAATGTTTTAATGCAGACATAAATTAGGGGCCTGAAGAAGGAAGGGGAAACGGTCCTGATAAGTTTGAGCGATTGTGAAAGTATCTTCTGGAGGTAGAAGTCCAACTTTATCTGAATCTTCAATATTGCCATTTTTCTCTTGGGATCCTGTCTTGGAAAAAAAAAAAAAAAATTCACAATCCAAGGTAATTAGTCAACTACTGTGATTTAAATCGTTAATTACAAGCATCTCAGCTTACATATGGCTATGCATTGACCTTTGTATGGCTAGATGAACTCCTGTACCACTGCTTTCTTGCATCATTTTATCACCTTTTATCATCAGTCTCTTTCATCCTTATGGCATGTTGTCTTGCTGTGCTTTGCCTGTGGGATATTTCAAGCCAGGTAGCAGCTGTGTGCTCCCCTCTTCGCAGGCAGTCCTTAAGACTTATGTCCTTTCCCACCGGCATGCTCAGTTCTCAGTGCCAGCAGCGACTTGGCACGGAAAATGGTGGCTGGCAGATTATCATAACACTGTCTTCACAGGGGCAGCCAGGTGTCGACCACGGCAAGAGAAATAAATGTTGATTTTCTTTTTCTCAGGGTCATCCACTCCCTTTAATTTAAACAAGAGGTGAACCAGGCCCAGCCAGTGCTGAGATGTCTGCTGACGTTCTCCAGCTGCGCATTTATGATCTGCTTCTATTCTTTATTTTCTCCCCCTCCCTTTTGCAGGATGAAAGTAATGACAATGTGGGATTCTAAATATATCCAAGCCGCTTGCAGGTTCTGTGATTGTGCTGTAGGCTGTGTGAAATCTGCAGGCAACACTACGCCCGCTTGCAGTGTTGCTTTAGGTGAGAATCTGTTTAGTGCCCTAGGACAAAGTTAGCGACGTACAAAGGCCCAAAGGCTAACACACTGAAGGAGATGCTGGCAGTGTTTGCCTGAAAGCCTCTGTCTGTTAGCAGGTAAGGTCCCTGCTGGAAAATAATGACTGTGGTTCAGTGGTAGGTCTCCATTACGGTGCATTAGACACCCACCAGCACACAAAGGTTCATCAAGTGAAGCATTTCTGGGAGAGAGGACATCCAAGGGCACGCTAGGAGTACTTGATCCCAGCGAGGTAGTTATTTTTTTTAGGTTGTGAGCCTCAGACCCGCTGAAGCAGTCCCTTCTGCTCCCTCACCTCCTCCTACTCCCAGCCACTCCTTCCCACTGCCTTACTCCTCCTTCTGCTATGCTGGCACAAGCATTTGGGCATGTGGTGAAGTGCAAAGGGAGAGCTAATCCGGCTGAAAAAATCCTGGCTGAAAAAGAAGAGGTGGGGGGTTAGCCAGCTCAGTTCCCTGCTCGGATTTATTTACAGCAATCTATGAGGTACAAGGAGGAACGATGGAGAAGCACGGGCTCCTTAAGCAGACAGAGCTGATGAAAATAACGCTCATCGGGCTATGACAGGATTTCCTTTGTGTGATGACTTCTGCAAGGAGACAAGACAGCTCTGTTAGAGCTTGCTTGGAGAGGATGGGGAGGAAATCACCTGCTCACAAGTGCTGAGCTCCAAACTGGGCATCAGAGGGGAATTTAGAAGAAACTGTCAAGTGATAGTCAAGATCTTTTATATTCTTGTTTGTTTGGCATATAGTTCAGTTCAAAATAACAGTTTTTAACTAGTGAAGCTCTGTACAGTTTGAACCTCACTACCTCCAAACACAGGAACTGCCACTTAGTTCAAACCATTGATAAGAGAAACCAGTGAACCGTTGGAGAACCACCTACTGAAAGGGAAGGTCTCCTTGGTTTGTATCAAGGAATACCTCATTTGTACTCACACTGGTTTCTGTAATTTGTAAAATATCTTTCTATGCTTTCTTATTGTGGTGTTAAATATTATTATGTTTCTGTGCAAACACATATATACCCTCCCATCTTTTACTTTTCAATATTACTTACCTCCTGGCCTGAAGAGATAACTAGAAGCTGTAGAGAGCGTTTTCAGTGAGTCGATTTGAAAGTTACTCTGGGGTTCTGAGGTCGCACAAGTGCTTTAGAAAACACGACCGAGGACTCAAATATACCCAGTAGCTACAGGCACCGGGTTAAAGTGAAATAATGCTTCAAAACCAAATCCTGGCCATCAGGCCGTGATTACAAGCACCTCACCCAAGTCCTGCGGGTCTCCATGTACTAAGTGAAGACAGATAGCTCAGAAGGCATGTCAGCGTGCCTGAGGCAACACCTCCCCTTCCGTGTGTAATGAGCCTATGGGATGAGGACGTCTGTGGGCTGAGGAAGAAACTCTTGGGCTAGCCGATGAGAAGTGATAGATGAAGATGTGTCTGAGACCAGGTGCCTGACTTGGGACTGCCTAGGGGTTGTCTCTGTTCCTTACAGATCAAGAATACTGAGCTCTAGGAAGGTTGGTAACGATAGATGGACTCTTAAATGGAAAAATACAAGCAGTCCCTGAGTGAGAACCAGATTCCTCCCTTCTGGAGATGTTCAGCAGTAAGGAGTAAGATTCACGCTTACTTTCTCACTGGCCCATTGAACGTTGTGTTCTTTGCAGCTCTCTGTGCCAGCTGCAGCAGGAGGTGCATGGGAGCGGGACTGGGCACTTTATATTCTGACAGCTGGAAGATCTTGCTGAGAAGTGGAAGCTGCAGGAAATAGGAGTCTGGGTCTTTAACATCTTAGGAGTGTGCTGCAGCCACTGAGTTATGATACAAAAGGCTACCACCATCTTCTCCGCCTGTAAGACACACTCGGATATAGTAAGATCAACTTTTTTTTTTTTCTTTTTCTTTCTTTCCAGGGAGTTTTGTAGGAAGCACAAAAGCTTCACAGCAATTTTGGGGAAGCATTTAGGGACTCGGCATGTTTCTTCTTTTTCAGACCTCAGGTAAGTTTGTATGCCAAAGTGGTGATAACAGCTGCGATAGATAAATGCACACACGTACGTACACACACACACACACACACACACACCCCCCCTCTGTATGTACAGATTTAGCTCCTCTGGCAGCTATTTGGTACTGCAGTAAGTGGTCAAAATGAGTGAGTTCCCCCAAACTGGATGGTTTGCTGGTGATGTAGCTGGGGAGGATCTGGCCTTCTGGCTGTTAAATCAGGCAGGCTTTTTTTTTTTAAAAAAAAAACAAACAACCAAAACTGAATTGTGTTAGAGAAGTACAACATAGAACAAGCCCCTCATGTTATGCTTTTTTCTCATTCCAGCAGGAATGGCTGCGGGCAGGGGCGTGGTGCACAGAGCCGAGCCATGACTTTGTCATTGGAAAGTAAGCATGGATTTACAAAGCAATAATGCAGTGGCTGTGTTCCTGCAGTGTGCTGGGCAGACTGTGACTGCTGGATAATCTTTAAACTATTGCCTTACTCTAGGTAACTCTGAGCTCCTGAATTACATTAGAATCTTATATTTCATCCGTAAAGCTATGAAGCAAATACATTTTTCAAACAGGAAAAAACATTTTTCTTTCCTATTTTTTTCATGTCAATTCCATACCCTTCCTGAGGGAGCTGGAGTGCCTGGCCAAGTGGAAAAGTAATAGTGGGTCTGCAATAAATAGATAAGATGAAAAACTTGCTCTATTGTAAAGGGTGCAGCTGCTTGATTGCATCTGTGTGTGATATCCACTTTCTTGTTGTCAGACTTTGAGATTACTAGTACTGAATCTTCACCTCATTGCTTGCATCTACTGATAGTCTTTCTTACTTTCAACCTCATGATGTGATAGTCTCAGCTACTGTAATGATAGCTGACTTTATGCAAAAAACCTCCCACAAACAACAAAACAAAACCATCTGAGGAAAGGCACGGCACCCACACAAGTACCACAAAAGTAGTTCTTCCTTAGCTGCTCTGAAGAGTTGTGACAAACCTAAACATTTCTCAGAGTGGGATTATAGGCAAGAGGAAATTTGCTATGCAAAGGCCCACAGAATAGTGGAGTGGCCACGCGCGTCTGCCTCAGTTGGGGGTCTGCTTGTTGTGTGGGTAAATTCGTTTGATTGAGCTTTGATCTACTTCGCTTGGGCAACAAGCAGGGTGAGAAGATCAATAGAAGAGCCACCCACTTGGTTAATCACCCACAGCCCACTCCATGCTGCTGCGTCATCACTGCTACCCATAGCTGAGATAGATAGATTAGGAACAGTTTGCATATGTTCACAGGTGCTGCAATTGTTTTGGCTTTGGGTTTCTTTTTCTCCAGTTGCAGAACAGACCTGTTGCTTTTTGGTGTACGTGAAGGTATTGTGGAGACCTGAACCATCGGGTTTTGCCTTTACACGGTAGATGGATCAAAACATTTTGTAATTCATTAGCAAAATTCTATACTTCGTGGAAAAGTCCTAGTTTTTCTGTTAGTTGATCTATGTTTCAGCCCCCCAAAAGAAGCGGAGCTGGATGCAGGGAGGTATTAGTGGAGACACAGAAGCTGAGGGGGAAGAAGCAGCAAAGAGTATTTGAGAAAATTATCTTTTTCCATATAGCAGAAGATGAAAATACTAGTTTGGGAGGATGAGTTTCCTTTGATATCTCATGTAGAGAAATACCACGTTTTGATGGTGACTGAGCTTGTATCACTTAGAAATGCTGAGGTTGGCATAAATCTTTATGGTGCTTCAGGTAGAGGAGCAAAAAATGTGTAAATCAATGGACAGTGGGACCACTACCACAGGTCTGAGCACTCTGCAGTAGGTGACAGCTGTTGGATGTTGGATCTCTAAACTTAGAGTCAAAACAACACCCCTTACTCATCATTTTACTGTTAAATGGAAGGGGGCTTGCAGTGAGTTAAGTCCAACTAGAGATTTTGGGGATTCTTGATCAGTTTTAATATGCAAATGCCCAATAAAGGTATATTTGCTTGAGTTAGAAGTAAGGTCCAGCTCCAGTTTTTGTGAATCTTTGTGTGGGAAGGTCTTGGAGAAGGAGACAGCCCATTCCCCTGCTGGCAGAAAGAATATGCCGGAATTTTTGTGTTACTCAAGAGAATTAGCCTCTAGCCTCCGTGGAAGTCTGGGTTTCCACCTCCAAGTCCTGTGTGCCAGTACCAGCCTCAGAGCCCTTCTGGTGTGTGACTTGTTGCAACTTGTTCACAAGATTTTCCTCAAAAGCCTTTTTTAAAAACAGTTCTGCTGCTTGAAAAAGTTAAACACAGACTGGGAAAGATACTTGGTGTAAATAGCAGGGGTTTAGGAGATGAGAAATGGCACGTTGCTTTTAATGGTGCTTCAGAGTAGCTAGTGTCCTCCTCCTGTGGCAAGGCTTGGTCAGCCCCCTTTTTGTGCCTCTGGGGTTGGTCCTGTCACATGCAGTTTGGATGTCTGTGATTTTGGACAGCTGTATTCAGCTAGGATAAATGTTTTCTTAAAGCCTGATTAGATCAAAATGATGTTTGTGTTGTGTGTGACAGTGCTTGTGGCGACTCAGAGAACCAAAGACTTCATCTCCACAAAGAGGTTTCTTGATATCTCTGGTTTGGCTGATTAACAAATGCATTTAGTAACTGGAAAAATATGTTGCTGCTTTGTTGATGTGTTGACTCATTTGATGTATTTTAAAAGAAAACAAACAACAAACCGATTTGCTTGTCCAAACGAGTCTAGCTGACATATCTGCAGAGGTAGGCTGGGCTGGAGGATGTCAAGATCGTCTCTCATCAGATTATTGTGATCTCTTGTTTGCTTCATGGTCTGTATGAAGAAATCAGTTCTGTTACCATCAACTCTTCTGGGCCTCAGATGAGGTTTCATATGGCATCGTTGTGACAAACAGATCTATGCTTTATGAACAGCATGTTATGGGAAACTTACCAAACCATGAAACTTGAGCATGTTTGATATTGATAAAAACTACATTGCATAAAAGTTATTTGAATGGCATTTTAATGACTCAGCCCGTAATAGAAGAAAATACCCCATTCAGTGCACAGGAGACAAGATGTGCAGTTTCCAAGCTAGAGTAATGGAGGGTTAGTTCAATCTGCAGGCAATTTTATTTAAGGATGGAAACCATTGGATAGGAGGTTCTGCACATACATATGTGTGCAGTTGCTTTTGAATGACGCACTTCTCATAGCGGGGGTGGTTCTATATAGTGTGTAGCTGGGTTATTGTTTCCATCCTGGAGTAACCCTGGAGGAACTTAAATCTCTCTCTTTTTTGGTGTGTATAAACAGCCTGAATTGCCATTTTTGGAACTGGCTGTAAAGCATCTGTTTCCAAGCAGATAAAGATTTGGGTGGCCACACGTGCTCCAACAAGGACAAATTCATCACTGTATTGCTGCATTCTGCGCTGTTCTGCTGGCTTTCTGTAGCTGTTTTTGGAAAATTAAGCAAAAGGTCCTTTAAATAGTGGCACCTGGGAAGTCACCTCTGCCATGTTAATTTGTTGTTGTCTGATAACATAGCCGTGCTGATGCTGCAACCTCTCTGTGAGGGCGATATTGACCTTTCTCTGTAAGATTTTTGGCTTTTTTCTTTACACAACTACTGGAAATGTTTACATCTTTCAGGCCTCTACCCTTTACTCAAGCTTGGTTGAAGTTGCTCAGTGAGTTCAAGTTGGAGGGAGGGAAGAAACTGTCAGATAATACAAGCTTTTTTCCTAAGAATATCAAACTGAAAACCCAAAGGCTGAATTTGAAAGTGAATACTACAATTAATATAAAAACTTGACAAATACAGCTGACTTTATGCTATTCCCATGTTTGATATGGGCACTCTTCTTTCTTTTTCCTTAAATTTACAATTCCTAAGTGTATTGCTGGTATTGTTTAGGAAGATAGGGGTTGAACAAAGTAGTTCAGACCTTCCCTGGGCACTAGCTAGACCTTCTGTTGTTTTCCAGGTTTCTTCAGAAGTGCAGGGGTAAAATCCCCTGATGTAGAAACATAGTTTCTGGTGTATTATTTCCAAAATTAGAGGTGTAATGTTTGGCAAATTCATGCTGCAGCATCACAAAGTACATGGAACAACATTTTGTGTTCTGTTTTAAAGCCACGTAATGCACTCATGTCATTGTATGTATACATATACACATACAGATGCAGAGTTTTACTGTATAGTTAATAATAACCAGATTTCAAGGTAGACAGGAGTGTTAACATAGGTGAAAGCGAGCCATGAGAGTTTACTGCAAGTCTGCTGGCTTTGCTCGAGTTTGAGGAACTGGTGCTGTCATTAATTATGAATGTTCTATATCACTACATTTCTCTTAGATTAAGAGAACTATCAAAATAAAAGTGTATTATTTACATAGGTATCAGAGTTACTGTCGTTGATCTTCTCAGCTATAACTGGGCCCCGGGTCATGCTGGACTGGCTTCAAATTTCACACTGTTATTTGCAAAGTGCAAAAGGGCAATTTCTCAGCTGGGGTAAGATGAAGTTGTTAGAATTCACATTTTAAAGGCAAAGAATCAGACTGGTTTAAAATAAACTTTGCATAGCCTCTACCTCAAAGATACTTTCGAAGGCATTCAGCTACCATGGTGATGAATGTGGTATAAATAGAAAACGGATTAGATAGAATCCAAATTGTTTCTGAGTAGATCTAAATTAACAGTGGCCCTTAAGGAAAGAGAGGTAGGAAGTCACTGTACAAAATGTAAGAAAATATACACCAATAGTAAATCTAGAGTGGTTCATATAAAGAGGAAGGTAGGAAGCAGTTGATAATATCACAGCTGGTAATACAACACAAACAGGAGTATTGTATTCTGATTCTGTTCAACCCTAGCACAGAAAAAGCAGACACAGGAGATGTTTTAGAAACATGAGAAGCACAGAAAGATTTTTACCTGGGAGACAAAACCCTCTTTTGAACAGACAGGTGCTAGAAATGACAATGTTCTCCCATGTACCTACGAAGCAAATAAGGATCCCACAGCAGTGGGATCAACAACTAGGAAAGACACTCAGAAATAAATCACCTGTTCTGCAAAACACATATATCTCTGTCCCCCTTCAACCAAACCCTCTTTAACTTGTCATGTAACATAAGACCCCAATATAATTTAAAGACAGCAAGTACTTTTTAGTCTGTTTGCATACACAGCTTGTAGCCTTCTGCCACAATATATCAAGGTCAACTGGTAGGAATTAATGCTTGTTTAGACCCCAATTTGCAGACCTATTTAAAGGACATAAAACTTTAGGGACATGGATAATTCTGTTGTTTTCAATGGGACTATTCACGTGCTTTAAATTACAGGTGAACTGAAGTCTTAGAAACAGCCATGTACAGGTCTATGTAGACACAAAGAATTTACAGTAGGTTAATATGTGCTCTACAGATATGTCTTTGTATGAACAGTTTGCACTGTGTTGCTGCATTTTTTTGGCTTTGTCTCGTCTGCAGCCAAGGGGAAAGCTTAGCTTCTCCAGCAATTTACTTTCCAGTGATTGAGTAATACTCTGTGATTGCTAGTGTGTGAACACCATTACTTGGTGACCTTTCCTAGTGATTCTATGATGACAACTGCGTAACAGCTGCCCTTAACCTAGCCTCATGTTTGAGATGATCAAGGGATTAAAAACCTGTCTCTCGTGCTGCTACTTTTTGAACTTCTGAATTGAGTCTTTTTTACGTTGTCATCGGTTTTGCTAGTTAGAAAACAAGTTGAGACTACAATCATGTATTTGTGACCAAGATGCAGCCGTGGTTTTTTGGCTGGTCAGATGAACAAAATCAGATGGTGTAGTTTACCTAACTCAAAAGTAATTCACTGAATGTGATCTGATAGCAGTTCTCCACTACTTGCCAAAAAACAAGGTTTAAAGGAAGAGTGCTGACCAGCCACTTACCTCGAGACCGAAATTTTAGATTTGAAAGTAATTTTTTAAAAAATGCATAGCTGAAATTATTTTGGATGGAGGATGATAACTGGACAGAACAGAAATTTCAGGGGATGTGTGATAGTGCTCCTTCACCCTCATGTTACTCGATTCAAGACATTGGACCTCTCTGTGAGGAGACAGGCGCACGAGAATGTTCTCAGGGCCTCTGTAAAGGTGCCCACTAAATAAGGAGTGATGGAAGAATATACCACTACAACTACCCCTTTAACTAGAATTCACCATGAACATGTGGCCTGCAGGTAAGCTGTTCGGGCAATGTGAACCTAAGGACCAGCAATACAGTCCTTCAACAGATCTTAGGTCTTATCAGTACTACTAAGATAGCCTAGTGCTTTTCTAGATCAGCTCAGCAATGAGGAAAAGCTGACTGAAGCTGATCACAAGCAGGGTAGAGGTTATGTAAACACAGAAAACCTTTTTCATTGTCTCATTTCTTTGAGGGTACGCAAACACAATTGGTTAACTTGCTAATTAATTTGACGATGTCCCTGGACTCTGAGCTGTCTCTAAGCTTTTGCATGCATTTTGTTTAGGAACCCCTGTCTCCTCCTGGCAGATTACACATGTAACCAAAGCTGGGTTTCCATTACCCCTACTCTGAAATAGCAACGTGCTATATCTGGGTATGACACTATCAGCTTTTAAGATGCATGATCTAGAACACAACGTGCAGTTCATCTTAATAACACAAAGCTTGCATAAATGCATCAAAAGCACCCTCTTCTCGCATACTGGCTTCTCACAGCTAAGTGCAGGCTCGCTTTTTCAAAGTTATCTAAGAGCTTCTTGGGGGCTGCTTCGTTACTGTTGAATAAATTCTCACAAGAGTAAAGCGTTATCAAAACTTCAACACCTTCTACTTCTTTAGATTACCTTCTTTATTGTAAACATACAGGAGCATCAACACTTAAAGATAAAACCCCTAAAATAAAAAGTAAAAAAACCAATCCTCTCCTGCCTACACAGTTCTCTCTTTGAGACTGAAATGAAAGAATGGCAGATATTAGCCACATCACTTAACATACTCCTGGAAGGCATTTGGATGCTCCGGTGAAAAGGGGTGTAGACAAACCAACGTAAACCAGAATAGGTTCAGTCATGTAATTCGTGGCAGGCTCTACAGATAGTCAAACTGAGACTATGTACACTTCTTGGGTGTCCATTTCCTTTTCAGTATAGCTTAAACTCAGCTAACTGTTGTGACCTACACAGTGCTCAGAACAGAAGGACATAATGATCGCTGTGGGCTTAAAGCATGAAACAACAATAATAATGGCTGTGTTCTGACAGAAAGGCCATGATGTCCTCCAAGTGCCGCATGATAACAATACCAGAACAATCTATCAGTCACTAAGATGTATAGACCAGGATCCTCCCTCTTCTACCTGAGGAACTAGTTATCATTATTGTCATTTAAATAATCATTAGATATTTGATTTCTAGTATATCACCAGGATAAGTAAGTTTTCACATTTCTCATTGCTATAAGACCATCACCTGATGTATGCTATCAGTTTCACGGCACAATTTTTGTTCCAGGTTCTCCATGGACTTGTTTCTGTTACTTAGACAATGGACAGATGTCCTCTTCTGGATCCAGCTGGAACAGCTTAAGATGTTACTGTGCTTTACCCCTCCCCTAACAAAGCAACTTGTTTGAGTGCTCCCTAACCCACTTCAGGCACAATCAACTGAGTTAGCGCGTAGCTCCTATTTAAACTGTTTGAACTATCTCAGCTGATTCTGCTTGAAGTGGGTTAGGGAGCACTCACACAAACAGCTGGGAGAGCTGTGGGGATAGTTATCAATGCCCCAGGGACCCTGATAAACAGCTTGAGAAGAGAAGGGCAGGGCACAAATGTTTCAAACCTCTGCAGCTGTTTGCAAATTGAATGTCTACACACAGCCTGTAGGCTGCATGTGAGCTACGGCAATACCTCTGTTTCCAGATGAGGCGTTCTTCTCAGCTGTAACAGCTAGTAACTTCTTAAATAAATAAAATAAAAAGGAGTTGAGAATCATAAGAAAGTTTACAGTAATGTGCCCATATAGCATACAAGCACATATTCTCTGAGCCCAGCACAGCATATTGTGCAACAGCATGGGAGAGGGGAAATTTTGGCCAGGGAAGTCAAAGCATATTCTTTCTTTTATCTCTTGGATGCTAACGCAGTGCCTTTCGCATGCCGTTCTGATTTGGCTGGCCTGAAGAGGAGGGTAGACAATTTCTATCGAGCTTCGATCTCCAGTCCTGGAGAGCCTACTTCTTAGGGTCTGAGTGTTAGCTGTTTCAACCCACTGATAAGGGAGTCCTTCCAACAAACAAATTGGGCTGCCTTCCACTGTACTGTGTGTCTTCCAAAATCTCCAAGGGGAACGGAGTGAACAAATATGTTAAGCAAGTGTGCTCAGTTTGCCGTAAATGGCTGAACAACCCCCTCAGGGCATGCAGAGAGTCTACAACCATCACACCGACGTTGGGTATGAGGACCGGAGGATACATCTCATTAATTTTCTTACAGGAGCCCTGGGTCTGCACAAGCTTCTGGTGTAGCCATGCGGAGCTGGGAGAGGGCGACAGGGAACTCCACCCTCATGGGAAACACACTTGTTCTGGTGGTTCGGGCTTGGGCCCAGGCATCTGGAGGGTCTATTTCTGGCATTACCACGCACTCACAGTATGACCAGGGCTGAGTCACATATGAGACATCATTATCCTCTATGTAAATCAGGGATCAACAACTTTGCAGGTGATGTTTGTTGCAGCCTATTTTTTTTTTTTTTTAAGTGCTTTAATGGTACTAATATGTTGTATTCTGGGCCTGTTTACAGCAAACCCAGAGATTTGTGGGCTGTAGCGTGGCCACCTGCACCCACGCAAACACAGCTTGGTGTTTTTTTCCAACTGACTGATTCAATGTTGGTGTTTTTTCCGGGGGCAAACCCCACCTTCACTGAAACGTGAACTGTGAGGCGAGTCTTGCTCTGAATGGCAACCGCATCTGCAGTGTTTGCTGGGGGGTGGTGAACCCTTTCTCCCCCCCCC
>VYXH01004075.1:303328-421341 GCA_013397275.1 Burhinus bistriatus
TTTTAAGCTGATGAAATCCATCTTGGCCCGCGCGTCCTTGCTGGGAGCAGTCCTGGCTGACAGGCCCCAGGCACTGGCCCGGATGAAGGAGCACCCCTTAGAAAACAGGAAGGCGAGTAGGGCATCAAGCCCAGAACAGGGCTATGACCCTGTTGACTCTCGATGTCCNCGGGCCCGGGCTCCTACTGTGTGTCCCGGTCCTCTCTCGGCCTGTCGCCCCTGGGGCGGAGGGTCTCTGTCCCCTCCGGGCCCTTCTGCCGCCGGGGCGGCCGCTGTTGCCCACCGCCCTCCTCCGACTACCCTCCTCCTCCTCCTCCTCCTCCTGCCCTGCCTCCCCGTTGGGAGCTGGGAGCGGGGCAGTCCTGCCGTCCCCCAGCCGTGTGCCCCGGGCAGGCCGTGTGCCTCCGGGCACGGTGCGTTTCTATGTGCCCTTTTCTCCTCTTGAGTCCAACTTTTGTTCGTGTTCTCTGACTTTAAGCTATTGCATGATTAAACCGCTAAAATTGAGGATGGCTTGTTTCAAATGACCGCCTGGAGGGAGGGGGACACAGGTTGACTTTGCCTGGGGGCTGTGAACCAGCACTGACAGTGGTCCTGAGGCAGGTGAGGTGCGCTTGATGGGCTGTGGTGTCTCCTTCATGCACACCCAGCTCTGGGACCACAGCTGGATTGCATCTGGCTCTGCCTCTAGATGCCCCGTACATCTTCTTGAACCTTTCCAGGTATTACCTCTGGCCAGCAATGAGATGAGAGCTGGCTGTCTTACATTAGTGGTATTTCTTGGTCATTAGGTCATCCCTTCTTCACCTTTGTCAAATCGGTGTGAGATTTATTCTACGTTTAGCCAAACCACAAGTTTTGTAACTGAAGTCTTTGAGAACTAAAATTAATCTAAATTGCAGAGGCTGTGCTCGGGAGATGTTTCAGGAACAGGTCTTTCCTACCTGTCTGTGGCTAGAGACGACCCATTCGTCATCCTGTAGACCAGTTCTGCTGTGCCTCAGGAGTGGGAGGTGTCAGAGGGAGCTGTAACGAAGGTGATACTGCATATGTGGTGTGCTTTTGCTAATATCTTTGGCCTGACAGTTACGGACAGCTCTGAGGAGAAGAGACACCAGTCCATGAGTAACTATTCAGCCAGTAACTTTACTTGTCAAGCTGTGCCTCAGTGTCACTGACTGCATTAATGTGTTGCAATAATAGGCCTTTCCTCTACAGGGAATTTAAAGCACTGTTTCCATTTCTTTAATGCTTGGAAAGTTACCTTTAAATTTTCCAGACTGAGCCATCTTGAAAAAGACAAACCCAAAACCAAACCAACCAAACACAAAACCCCAACCCCTCAGATAACCAGAGGAAGCAATTCCCATTGATGTGGTGGCACAGTGCCTTCTCCTGAAAAAGTGTTTCATATTTTGAAATACGTCTGTATTAAACTGTCACAAAACTTTTAGAAGTTTCTTGTCATGTTTCTGTTTATTCCTTATCTTACCAGAAATCAGCTCGGTTCCCTCAATGGGGAATACTGGAGTCCACAGCTGGAAACTCTGGGACTAGAATAGAGACTGGTTCCATCTTGCATGTAACTCTGCCTGTGCGTTAGATGCTCCTTGGTAGTTTCCCAGGTTCCTTCTATTTGTTTGCTGAAGATATTTTAAATATCTGTTCTCCACAGAACTGTTGGTGTTAGAGGAGTATTACTTGACAGTTTTGAAGAGTTTTTCAAGGAGAGAAATGGGAGCTCTAGATGGATCCTTTAAAAAGGCTACAGTATGAACTACTGAATGCAGTAAATGCAATGGCTGTCTTTTGCAGGAGACCTCCTTTAGTCTCAGTTTGTGGAGTGATTCCAGTGTTGCACTAGCAGTAGATATTGCTGACCAACAGTCGTACAAAATAAATAAGGATAGAAAACAATTTAGTGTGTCCTTTTTAGAAATCCTACTTAAATATTATTACTCTGAATCTGTTTAGTACTTGCATGGGTAAAACTGATGGAGTTTGTGTGTAGATCAGTTTGTTTCAGGAAGGATTCGGATAGTCCCCAAATAATGTGACTTTGCATTTCCATGCCTCCAAATGATCTTAATTCATATGAGACAACATGGTGTCTCTGCTGATGGGACTTCTGCTCGACTTTGTTGCAGGGCACTCAAATGTGGAAGACTTTTCAGCAATGAGATTGTTGAATTTGAAATAAGTTATCTTGCAGAATTCAAGAAAAAAAAAAATAAGAGCCTGAAACAAAGCAACCAGAAGAAGTAGCTTGACTCATTGATATACAGTCTCTGGAATTTTCCTCTGTGTGGGCTGTAAACCTTCTTATTGTTAGAATGAATCTACTTTGGATTACAAGGTTCAAACAATTCATTCAAATTATTCATGAAAGGGCTTTCAGATGAAAAACTTGGAAGAGCATAGTGGAAAGGAAAAGGTGTATGCAGACATGCCCTGTGGAACATTATGTATATAAAATACACTTTTCTACTTACATCTCTGGTACTGAATGAGGTGCTTTGTCCAGGCAGTAATCCTTCTTCTTTTTGTGTAAGGGGATTTAAGAAGTTTGTGAAAAGACTCTCTTTGTTGTTGTTGTTATTTTGTGTGTAAGGAGCCTGGTTTAATTTACTGTTGTTTGCAGCCATAGGCCTCAGTCGGGTAAAACGCTGGAATTTCTCAAAAAAATTTAAGCAACAACAGGTGTATAGACAATAGGTACAGACCTTTAGTGAGAAACATACCGTTAGAGCAGGACAGGATAACATTCTTTTTCTCTGTTGGATAGATGACTTGCACTTTCTTTGTCATAAACTCTTCGCTCTTTATTCACAAATTTTGCAGAAAGCGATAATTTGCTATAATCTTTTTCATTAGGATTTGCAAATGACTTGTCCTACTTAAATTTTGATGCGCTACATCTTAATTTTCATTTGCGTGAGGCTTTCCTTGTGATCAGTTTACACATTGCTATTGGTCTGTTTGTGGAGAAGGGCATGCTATTTTTAGTCTCTTAGGACTACCAGGCCTTTTTGGTGTCACTGTTTTAAGTACCTTTAAACTTCCTAACTAGTTTTATTAAATGGCATTTAGCTGTGGGACATCAGAACACTAGTAGGTGGGTGTGCGAAACAAAGATGTCTTAAAATACCTCTCTCCTCTTCAGTGTATGTATTTGCAGACACTGAGGAATACTTCTATTTTGGGTGTATTTTATTGAAGTCACTCAATTTTTCTTTACTAAAAGAAAAATTACTTCAGCAAAGTCTTACTGATGAGCTTAGGGGTAAATACTTGATTTCTGGGAGAAGTGAGCTGGACTTGTCTTAAAACTTAAAGCTTAGGGTATTTTGTTGTTGTTGTTGTTGCTGGGCTATTAAAGGTAGCTGGAACCTCTGAACATGTTGTGTTTTAATCTTCTTACTATATTTCTGCTGTTAAATGAGGTGCTTTAGCCAAGTATTACCTTTGCTCTTTACACGTGAGACTTGTGAACAAGCGTTATTGTAATTGCTGTTCTGGGTCTAAGGTTAATTAACTGTTCATTATAATCACAGGCTTCTGTCCTGCAAAGTGCTAGACTCTCAAAAAAAGCAATGGCTCTAATGCGCACTTTATTCCTATAGTGGCTGCTGGTGCTCTTGGGTAAATTGAGCTGACATAATAGGGTGTTTTTTCAGTTTGATATTTCTTCCTTCATCCCTTCTCTCTTCATTCCCATTCCTTCATTACGTCGTCCTTAATTTCAAAAGTGCCTTTCCACATCTGTATGAAGACCTTGTGTTCCGAGTTTCTCGGGCATATTTGTAATAATGATAATACAGTCTGTTTATGGCAGTATCACATCACAGGTGTTCTGGCAGTAATAGCTGTTAGTTATTTAGTATCGTAGCTGTCAGAGAAAGCGTTCTCTTTACAGAGGTTATTTTTTGTTTGTTTACAGGACTTCCTTAAAGCATTTTGCTCTTTTCAATCACTTCATGTGTATCTCTTCAGAGGTTTTTTTTTTTTTTCTTTTTGTGGGTGTAATACGTTGTTTTAAGGATCTGGACCAAAAAACAATAGGAATTGAGGAAATACTAAAATGTTCACAGCTGGGCTTTGGTCTTATGCGTATTTGTCCAGAGAAATAACTGGGTGTCTTGTATTTTGAGATGGATAAGGCAACTGCCCGAGTTTGTGATTTTTATATGTCTAAATTATATAGTTCTCATGCTTTAGTAAGAATTTCCCAAAATACATTCCCCACTCTTTAAAATGGTTGAGTGGATTATCTGCTTCCAAGTTCAGTCCATTTGTACATCTTTGCCATCATTTTTCTATGTAAATTTTTCTGTTTTTTCATGGTAGGACCTCAGAAAATAAGGGGGTTAGGACTTATCATTCCTTGAGCAAAAGCTAGTGAAACTGATTTGTGTACTAACTAATCACCTGGGAAAACCAGGATGTACTAGAGAATGATCTTTATTTTTTAGAAACTGCTTGTTTGAACAATATATAATTTCAGATGGTTTTTTTCTTAATGAGTAGTCCCTTCAAATCCCCTTGCATAAAATAGCCTTAGTCTATTGGATCGTTTTTCTGCTAATCTTTATTGCAGTCTTCAGTATCCTATATTCTGGAGAGTTTCCAGTAGGTTCCTATCTCACTGGCAATAAATCTGCTACTTTTAATGAAATTAAGTTGGAATACTGATTATCTACACATTCCCTACAGCTGTGTCTGTAATTTACAGATCACAAGATGTTGCATTACCATTAGTCTGCTAGGCTGTAACCCAGGAGAAAGAAAACCGCGTTTTAGATGCTTAAATATTCATTGGGGAAGGGACTGGAGACCACGTAACCTCTCTGACTGTTTAAGTCCAGAGCCTTTCAGGTCAATGAATATTTAAATATCTTGTATAAAAGGGAACAATCTCTGTAGGAGGTCCTGGAAGTGGGTCACCCAAACACTTTAATGTACTCTTGGGTATGGCTCTGGTAGGCGGAATGTGTTCGGGTCCTGCTGGGCAGAAGAAAAATCTGGGACCAAGTCTGCTGTGTCCTGAGTGAGTAGACTACTGGATAAGAAAGGGCAGCACAGCCGCATCATCTCCTTTCCTTCTCTTCCTCAGTGGTTTTGAGAGTAGTTTGAGTTTCCCTTCCATTTGGTTTTGTCAGAACATCTGAAATATGGCCGCTTGTTCAAGTCTGTCTCTTGTTTGATCCTAAATAGATTTTTTTTTTTTTAAAACAGCATTTTTTTTTCCACTTCCTTGCTTCAACATTGAACTGAGAATTTGGTTATTCTCATAATTCTAATATTAATCCTTCATGGATTAATGGGATGCAAAAGAAGTCTTGCGAGAAGTTATCTTCTCTGAGATGTGTTCTTTGAAGGGATCTATTTTTCATTGATTCTGAGAAATAAGCTTATCCTCTAGTTTTAACTGGAGTTAATTCACCTAGTGAAAAAATAAATCTGTAAAATATTGAGCCATAGGCTTTTGGTAACTTTAAAAGTTATTCTAGTAAGGGCATCTGATCCCTACTTGAGAGGGAAGGTAAAGCTATTGCAGACTGATAGCCCAAGTTGAATTTTAGAGGGCGTTTTCTCTTTAATACTGTGGGTGGGTGTGAGTTTAGCATGTGTGTAGAGGGGGAAAAGATGGCAAACTGAACTCACCTCTCGGCCAGAGTTTAGGTTAAGAAATGAGTTCTGGTTATATTGCAGGAACCTTTTAATTGTTTATATATATATTTATGCACACATAGTTAGATGCTTAGGTATGCGTGTATATGTATATATCGACTTTGGGTTTTGTCACTGGGGCTTGAAGGACTGTTTTCATGAGGTTTCTGCCTGATTGCCATTCCTAAGTCTTAGAACTAGGTCTCCTGAATCCAAAAAGTGGTTCCTTGGTCCTCACTATGTGCATTTGAACAAAACCCATTTCAGAGAGAGAAACAAAGAGAAAGTATCCTATAATGTGTCTTAAATCCCAGTGTAACCCCTGCTGTTACTTGTTATATTTTAACAATATTCCCTAGGTAGGCCTCATTCTAAAATGTGAAGAAACTATGCAATAATAATCATAAAAAAGAATTTGCTAGTAATGGCCTTCTTTACAAATCAGTCTAGTTTAATGCCCTGATTGTATTTTTTGAGAGTCACAGAAAGTATGCATAAACATTTTGGATTAGACTGAAAGCATATGCCCACATAATGATGATTAAAAATACAACAAACCCTTGCCCCCAAAACACAGTCCTTTTCTTTTTAGCCTTGGGGAAAAATGGCTTTTTTAAAGATTTGAAGTCTATTGAAGCTATAGCTTTGAAGAGATGTTGAAAATATAATATTTAAATTCCAAGGTCATTGCTAATTCAGTTTTGATTTAATTCCTTTATCTAAGCAAACTGACTCTTAATGAGTGTTTTCATACCAAATACTCCATAAAGGGGAACTTACTGTTAAGGCTGTTAATGAAGAAGCAATCCTCTGCTTTAGTGATGGCGTGATATTGTTTGCAAATATTGAGAGTAGAATGTAGGCAAAGACCCTAAATTCACTTTAGGACCTAGATTGTGATTGATCTTATTTAAGAATGTCATGGCTTTAGGTTTTCATGGTAAAAATGGGTATGACTAATGCTAATTTCCTTCAAATCATGCTTTTGTACTTCTTTTCAAATCTAATGACATTAGTGGAGGAAGACTTCAATCTCTGCAACCATTCATTTAGTTGTGTTGGGTTTTTTTTCCTTTTTTTGGAAACTGCTTCTGAATCGTTTGGGTTCCCCTCCCTCCCTCAGGAGTTAGAACTGTTTTTTATAGTCTGCAATGTTAATTATTTCTAGCTGCTAAAGACCTGGACTAGCTTGCAGCCAGGAACACCATGCAGAGATTGTAGGTCTTTCCTTTTCTTCTGTTTTTCTTCCCCAAGTTACCTGTTGTGGTTTGTTTTTTTTTCCCCCCTTGACCTTTTACTTTTAAAATAGATATTATGCATATATTGAAAGAGACAGACAATGCTTCATGCCATCTGCTGCCCATTTCTAAAGCATTTTATCAATGCATGCTTACTTCGGCGTAGGATGTATATATTACCACATACAGATACTCTGCCTGTGACAACGTGAGGGATTTGTGCAAGGCATGAAAGGAGATTGTAACGGGATTGCAACTAGAGTTCTGAACTGTGGTTTGTACTGAAGACACACTAATTTTTTTTTCTGTATTTGACAATATTAAACAAATATGCAAAGTCTAATGACAGCTTTGGTCATGGTAGCTGTCTGAAAGGTAAGATCTGCACAGCCCTTTTTTTGCCAGAGGGTGGAATGAGGTCTGCCTGTCTTCTGTCATAGCTGGCCAACAAGATGGAGAAAATAAGAGCTGAGTTTTCACATCTCATAGTTTAGAAAAAAACACTACCAAAATTTGTAAGCTGGAAGTGTCTGAAAAATAAATAACACCTGAAATATTTACCACTTCTGAGTTTTCTTCTCAGCAGGATGATATGTGAAAGCATAACCCAGAAAATGTAGATGTGATATGCGATTGTTTGGCCTTTGCTTTAAGAAGTGTAGTGAGTTGCAAGTTTTTTTCTTTTTTTCACATCTAAGTGCATCTAATGACCTCGTGATCATTCTTTTTCTAGGTATACGAAACTTGGCTATGCAGGAAATACAGAACCTCAGTTCATTATCCCATCATGTGAGTAATTTTTTGTCACTCCAAATTCTAATATACACCGCTATCACTGAGCAGTTTTATGAGTAAATGACGTGCTTTCCAACTCCCAACTCAGCCTTTGTAGCCTCTTGTCTATCTGGGAAGTGATACTCATTGCCTTAGCATCTTTGGCTAGAGTGTAGCTAAACAGAACTCCATGTTTGCAGTTAGCTAGGACTGTTGCTCATTAAATCAGCTCTTGGTTGCTATGACAAAGATGAGGAGAACTCCAGTCCAATTTCCTTTTTATCTCCATTATTTTTCTGCCAGGACTCTTGAGTAGACAGAATGCAATTTACCTCCTGTCTACCTGACACCATGGTTACTGCCCGGATAATCTGGGGAAGGCTTCCAATCAAATTAAGTACTAAAGTGCAGGTGATGTCTGCCTTATTTACATTGTCTGGGACTGTAGACAGTTTAATAGTCAAAAAACTTGTTCCTAGTAGAAAATGTTCTTTTTGGGTGTGTGTTTACCAATTAAAATGGCTTTGCCCATTTAACATGCTTTTGTTGAGCAGATTTACTCTTAATTTTTTTGTCTGTTAAACTTGTTTAAAATGTTATGCCTTTTTGGGTTCTTGATTTTAATTGTCGTCTTAGTAGTTTCTCTCAAATGCTATATATGTTTATAAATAGTAGCACTGACTAAGTATTTATGTCTATAATGGCTTCTGTTATCTCATGGTTATCTCCAATTATGTTAAACATTGCCTCTTACTTGTTGTGAACTTCCTCAATTAACTGCTTATTAATGTATCTAGACTGCCTTGTAGCTATTCACAGTAGAAGGTATAAAGATAAGGAAATAATAAAGGTAATCGGGGGCCAAAGAGGTGGAGGGGGACATGTTCTTTACCAGATGTAGCTGCAGTGCTGGTTATAGTCTTACTATTTTAAGTATTGTAAAAAATTCAAACCTGAACCGCTGTTACAGATTTAAATGTCTTATGTTAAAGAAGTGGGATAGCAGAAGTTTCCTGTGAATTTGTTCAAATCCTGATTTATAAGACTCTAAACTTGTTGGGGCTTAGATGTGTTTCCAAAAGAATTGTTTGGCTGTCAGTAATTTTTGGTGCTGATAGTATTTGGCACGTTTGTGGATGATGCCTGTCTACTCTGTGTTTTCTACTGTATGTTATTTAAAGCCTGATTATAACCTATTGAAAGAAAACTGTATGTAGATAAGGTTATGTTTTAAGAATACTTTATTCCATTTTTATTTATAGCTTGCCCCAGATCTGTTTTTTTGCTGTCTCATCTTCTTGCCTATAGCAGCAATCATCTAATAATTTTAGTGATAGTTGCAGCCTGCTAATGGGAAGCATAAGTGTCTCCAAAGATTTCTCTGTAGCACTGCAAATTGATTTCTGCCCTCCCCCCTTCCTCCTTCTCACCAACCGGGATAATGACTCCAATACTTATTTCTGAAGTATATCGTTTATTTTCTTCTCCTTCTGTGCTTTTTCTCTTAATTCTGGAGTTGAAACTCAGAAAATCATGTTGCTTACTGGCTTAAAGAGTATCTCCAGTGGAATACTGCACTTGCGCAAGTTTAGTGACTGCTGTGGTGTGTAACACATCACACTTCTAAGATTTTCTCTGAGTTATTATTTACATTAATGAGGAATGGGTGACCAGAATCCTGTGTGATGCAGTGAGAATGAACTCTGCTATATTGGCTTGTCCATAGATCGCTTACATGATTTCTATTTTCTGGAAACTATGCTTTCTATATCCCAATTTTTATTTCTGGAAAAGAATCCTTAAGTAAATGAATATTGATTACTTGGTATTTAGCTGTTTTAATTTTGTTTTGATTTGCTTGGGTTTTATTTTAAGGTATTGCAATCCGAGAATCAGCCAAAGTAGGTGACCAGGCTCAGAGGAGGGTAATGAAAGGCGTTGATGATCTGGACTTTTTCATAGGAGATGAAGCCATAGATAAACCTACCTATGCTACAAAGGTAAGCGTTGAGTATTTTTAAGAAGTCTTTCCAAAACTTCACATTTTTATTATATAGTGTTCTAGAACTTTTAGATAGCCATTTAAAATACACATTTGCTTTTTTGTAGAGTGTTTTTGTTGCTTTTTAAAAACTGCATGACTTGGTTCATGGCTTTACCTTTTTTTAAATGTCTGTTTTACTACTGCTGTCCTATGTGTTTGGTGCTTGAACCCTTGTGTAAATATCCATTGATGCAGTGCAGCTGTTCAGTTTTCAAAATTATTAGCTATTAAAATAGTCATAAAAACTGAATATTTAAATTCTTGCTGAAAGTGTATCCTCTTAACATGGCATGTGAACTGGGGAATGTGTTGGATACTTTTGCTTCAGGGAATGTCACAATTGTTTTGTGAAGGGCTGTCTTCAATGCAGCCTTTCTGTGAATCATAGTTTCCATAGCCTAGTAAAGGACTTCTTGTACTTACAATATGTTACCGGCTTATGAATTATGTGGAAAAAATAATTTTATACATCCTACTGTATTGCTTAAATGTCAGCTGTGTTCTTAACGTTGAACAAAATGTAAACATCATCCCTGCCAGAATTTTCGTTGAAAAATATATAGTCTATATGGTCTTTATTTTTATAGATTGGAAGGCATATTGAAGCCAAGTATGAGTCCCAACTTTATAAATGATAAAATTTATACAAAAAGAGATTAAAACAGAGTGCGGCAATAGATCAATAGCAGTATTAGGAATAGAGTCTGGATTCTGGCTTGTAGTCCTGCAAGGTAGAATAGCCATTTGAAGTACCTGGGAGCAGGAGATAACTTCAAATAATGCCTCAAATTAAAATTAGAATGAAGGGTTTGATAAGGTAACCATGAGATGAGGTGTTTTGATTCTTGCAGAAGGTGTAAGGGTGCAGGGACTTAGGCTGTTCCTATTTCTGTGTTTGTTTATCCTTGTATAGTCTAGAGTGTTGACAAGTTTTCTTGCTTCAGTGGCCTATACGACATGGTATTGTTGAAGACTGGGACCTCATGGAGAGATTCATGGAGCAGGTCATTTTTAAATACCTACGAGCTGAACCTGAGGATCACTATTTTTTAATGGTGAGTTAATGAGATTGGGTAGGAAATTTTGTTTTTAAGGGGAAAACTAAATAACGTTACAAGCACAAGTAGCTCCGTTGGAGGATTTTTCTCTGTTTTTGTCTTACTTCTTCAGTAACTGGAGTGGGGGGGAGTGGTGGGAGGAGAGGGAAGAGGAAAGTAATCTGTAAAGCTGCGTTATAACTAAATTCTGTTCATTTTGCGATGCAGGCTAGATTTTGTTTTTGAAAGGCTTCAATCACTGTGTTTAAACTGAATTCTGTTTGAAGTTTTCTATTTTGGGTGCATTGAGAATTTTAAAAGTTTGATTACTGTACTGAGCTAATCAATGCATGAGCCGTTAGGACTCTGTTGAAGTACTTTTTCAAAACTTTTCTTTTTTTCTTCTTTTTCAGACAGAGCCTCCACTGAACACCCCAGAAAACAGAGAGTATCTTGCAGAAATCATGTTCGAATCGTTTAACATACCAGGACTTTACATTGCTGTTCAGGTGAACAAAGTGAATATATACTTCTACAGTACAATATAGCTGCAGTATGTATAATCTTCTCTATGCACATGTCTAAAACGTTTGAAACCGTATTTTCCGTGATTGTAAATTAGCACACGCTGCCTGCTTCTAAATATAAACTCTTTCTCATGTAGGCAGTGTTGGCCTTAGCTGCCTCTTGGACGTCACGGCAGGTTGGAGAACGTACTTTGACTGGAATTGTCATTGATAGTGGTGATGGAGTGACCCACGTAATTCCTGTGGTATGTATGTAGCAGGATGGCATTTGAAATTATCTGTGGTCTGGACAAGTACAGGGTTTGTTTACAATAGGTTTAGATAAGAAGTGTCAAATGAAACTTTAAATTTTCAGTGTTACTTGGGTGTTTTGGATTTTTCCCTTCCTTATGATTGTTTTGGAAAGTATGTATTTTATTATGTGAACTTATTTATGCAATTAATTTACTTTGCAGACTAGGAAGATCACAGTAAGGAATCATGAGGCCATGTTTTAAAGGCTGTTTCTGTGTAAACCTTTGTCTTCCAATACTGTGGTGCCTTAGTTCTGTTTAATATTAATGCTTATCGCAGTTTTGGATCTCCTGCATGCCATCAATGTCTGACAAGACATGTCCTAACTTATTTGATGTCCTGCATTTTGATTGTTAATACAAGTGAAAATATGTGCTTTTTATATCATTTTATTGTATTTTAGAAGTTAGTGAACTCTGCTTCTGTGGAAACAACTACAAGCTTGTATAAATGCATATTCATATGCATGGTCAATCTCAAACTGCTTAATTATTTTAGGATGCTAAAAAAATAGAATTGTCTGTGCATACTGGTATCTGTTCTGTCATTTTGTATATTTCTGAAGCATATAGTATGCTTGAATGATCAGTTATTTTAGAATGAAAATTTTATTCCCTTTAATTTCATCTTTCACTTTGGCATTAACCTGGTCTTCTCAGTATTTTCTTCATATGGGAAATTCGGGGATAAATCAGCATTTACCATATGAAACTCTGAAAAGTGTTTTTTAAAAAAAAAAAAAAAGGGAAAGGGAAGAAAAAGTGTTGGCTCAGCAATACCAGTGTTTCCAGTAAATGCATCCTAAAAAAAATTCAGCAAATAGATTTCTTGTTTTTGCTTATTGTTAGATATTACTTAATTTGATTTTTCTTGTCTGAGAACTTTAATAAAATGTATACTTTTTCCCTATTAGTTTTTCACTCTCAAACAGGACTCGAGTGGTCTATTTATATTACGTTTGCTTTTCAGATCATGCCTAAAGGAACCATCTGACCAGACTTTGTCATCTTATGTGTGCAAGGTTTTTTTGTGTGTCACTTGTTGTATCTACTAGATAATCAGTATCAGTTTATATGTGGTAATCAAGGTCTTGTAAATAAAAATAGTATCCACTTTAGAGTGGGTTGCACATTTTTATAGTAATTTTACAGTATTTTGATTTTTAATTAAAAGTAAAATCTTGACAAAGTATTATAAAAATGAATGTTAGTTTTGCTGTTAGTTATTGACACACGGCAGGTTTTTCCCTAAATATTTTTTTCCTCTCCTCCTACATAGGCAGAAGGCTATGTAATTGGAAGTTGCATCAAACATATTCCTATTGCGGGTAGAGATATTACTTACTTTATTCAACAGCTCCTAAGGGAAAGGGAGGTGGGAATTCCTCCTGAACAATCTCTGGAGACAGCAAAAGCCATAAAGGTACACCCTTCTTTATCTCTTAATAAATAAACAAAACTCTTTGAGCTATTTTTTGGCTTTAACGAGTTGCCGGTGGCTCTCTTAAAAATTCAAATGTAGGCAGTGTATTGTAATTACACAAGCTTATGGTGGTTTATCCAATCAAGTGCGGGGGAAGGAGAAAGAGGAAGAAAATCTTCATGCTAGACTGTTTGGAGTGAGTATGTTCTGCAGATTAAATCAGCATTTTAAGCTTTAGATTTGTTTAAAATTTCCTTTTTAATTTAATGAAAAATAAATGTATGTTATGTCAGGTGATTGTGTGGGTCTGATCTTACAATGAGAGCTCGCCGTTGAACTTTATTGTCACAGACCTAATGGTTGTGATGTTTTCATTTTGAGAGAGACTAATCTAGATGAGTCAGTGTACAATTTTATTGAAACAAATAGGCCATGTGCATTGACTTGTAGGGTTGAGTCTTCAGTAGTCATTTGAGTAAGAACATCTGTTGAACAGCCCCATCTGTAAGAATGCTCACATATTTTTTGTTTTCTGATTGTATTATACTGTAATTCAATGATGGAATAGTTTGGCAATTTTTTTAATGCATGGTATTTCTTAACAGGAGAAATACTGTTACATTTGCCCCGACATAGTGAAAGAATTTGCCAAGTATGATGGAGATCCTCGAAAATGGATCAAACAGTATACTGGCATCAATGCAATCAACAAAACCAAGTTTGTTATAGATGTCGGTTATGAAAGGTTCCTTGGACCTGAAATTTTCTTTCATCCTGAGGTAAGAATAGGGACTAGCAATATTAAGTTATAGAAACTTTACAGTGTGAGTGAAGAGAGGTGGGGGAGGGAGGTACTATCATTTTTGGTGCCAGTGCGCCATCACGTGGAAGTAAGATACCAGTAAGTCTCCACGTACAGTCTCAGATAACTTAAGCACAGAAAAACGTGAGCACAGCTGATAATTATTTTTCTTATGTCCTGTGTAACATTTAAAACATCTTATTCTGTTTCTTTCAAGGCAATCTAAAATCGATAAGAAAGTGTTTGAACTTAGGGATTTCATATATTATCTTCCTTGCTTCTTTCAGCATTGGTTTAAACCAGTATGCCTTTATACTGTGTATTTGATTATGTTCCCAATCCCTTTGGGCACTCCTCTGCATGATAGCGTTGCACTGGTGATACTCCAAGTCTTCGACACTGACTTTTGATACTTTTGATTTGTAAAGCATAGATGCTAAATTTATCCTTGAGGGAAGTCCTTTGAAATCTCTGTTGGTGTGGTCATAAGCAACGTGTACAGTTCTGGGAAGCATTACAATACCTAGTCTGTGTGGTTTTTGGTAGTTCAGTTTGAGTGAGCTTCAGGATATTGTGATATTGTGGAAAGAGTCAAGTTTTAATATGTTACAGCATAGCAGCGGAGGTCCTCTCCATTCTTGTGCACTCCACTGAGTTTATTACGGGCACCCATAGCCTGTAATACTGTTAAAAAATTTAATCAAGATCCACATTAACACTGATGAAGTGTCCCTTTATTTACCCTCCTCTCATTGGAAGAATAATAAAAAACCCTCATTCTCCCACCTTTTGTCTAAATTTCAGCCTTAATCTCTTTGCGGTCAGTTTATAGCCATCTCATCTTGTGCCAGTATTAAACCTCTGGGCTAAATAGTTTGTCCTCCCTGCTGTTTACCCACATGATCTTACAGAGAGGCATTGAATCCCATGTCAGACATCATTTTAATAGCTCTTCTTTCCATAGTCCCTTCAAAGACTGTTAGGAATAGGATAAAGGACTAATTTCCATTTTCTTCATTTCTTGATAGTTTCTTGGCTCTGTATTGAAAAAAAAAAAAAAAAAACCCCAAACCTGAACTGACTTTCTAAACAAGAAAAACACACTAGATGATACGTACTGCATCCAAAGAGAATTTCTCGCTGGACTTCATTAACTCCTCACTTCAAAGGGTGTCGAGTTAGCTAGGTAAAAGCTGCCTTTGATAAAGCTGTCTTGTAATCTTTTCCTATTTTCAGTTTACAAAACTTGTTCTGAAATCTTTAATACTCTTGAAGTTAGGCTTTGAAGTTAGGCTTTGGGGGTTGTAGTTATCCAGATTATGTATCCACTTTTTAAATAAGGTATTTTACTTGCTATTGTCCAACTATATGGTATTTGCTAGCAGACTGCAATTTCACATGTCAGTTCTCTTGGCCCTGTTCTGGGAGCATGTTATACTCTGCTTTGGATGCCATAAGTCTCATTTCTACTTATTCCTTTTGCACTGCTGTTTTATCAATATCTTTATGGAGATCTCGGGAGAAGTTTTCAGGCTGTGGCTCATTCAGATGAGAACTCTCCTTATGAAGCAATGCTGCTCCTTTCTTCTCTTTTAATTTATGTGGCTTCATGTTTTAGCTTCTTGCATGATTAATTCTTACTGTGGAAATTAGCTTGAATTCTTGGGGATTTTTCACAACATTCTTACGGCTCCTGATCTCCAAGCCAACCTCCTTTTGCTAATTTCTCTTTCAGTTCAATGTGTACTTGTTGTGTTTTGGCCTTTGTTATTCATCCAGTTAGATACCTCATCTTGTTTAGGATGTAAATCCCGAATAGTTTTTACACCTTTGGGAAAGTTATAAAGTTATATAATAATATATAGAAGAATATATTATTATGTATTGATTATTCATTTAATTTCTCAAAGTTTACTCTCTGAAAGGGCAAAACCTAGACTATGAACTGTTTGAAAGCTCATGTTAAGTTTTAAGTGGAAAACTGCCACTAGTCCAAGAATGTTTACTAGCATTAGCAACTTTGACTCTCGAGTATTTATAAATGCAGAAATTTACTTTAGCACTGTATTGATGTTTGTATTGATGAGGACTTCCACTCGAGACCTTACTGTATTTATGCCTTTTTAAACGTTAGAGGTTTTGTATGCTTGGAACAAAATCTGACTCTTTGGTGGGAATTCAACATAGATATTTCAGTAGGGTTGAAAATTTTTTATAGAGGAACATTTGCACACTGATATTTTTTTATTTCACTTAAAAGGAAAGACAGCACCACATTGCACAGTAACAGTATGTTTCGTGTTGCAGGAGAACTCAAACTCATGTCACATGAAGTCCATGGTGCATAAATTGTGAACAGTGAGTTTATGACCAAGGAAGAGAATTTGAATTTCTCAGGAGAAAAAGGAATTCTCACTTCCCTTGTACAGAAATGGGTTTGTTATAATATAGAATAAGTGATGTGCAGGAGTAATACTGACTTTGATTCCCACCAGCCCCCTTTAAAAATGCTATTACAAAATCTCCCTACAGTCTCACTTCTGCCTTTTTGTTTCTGCATTCTTGGGACAAAAAAATTAATGCTTGTTCTATTTCATTTTAGTTTGCTAATCCGGATTTTATGGAATCCATTTCGGATGTAGTTGATGAAGTTATACAGAACTGTCCCATTGATGTCCGGCGTCCATTATATAAGGTATGGTCTTTCTGTTGCAAGATAAACTTAATTTATTTGAAGATAAATATCAACATCATCATCATGAAGCATATACGTAGCTACCACTTCCCCTGCTATGAGAAATGTGAACTTTGAATAGAAATAAAGGTCAAGTTAAACAAAGTGTCACTTCTGAATGAAGAGTACTTGATACTTGTTGCTTTTTATTTTTGAAAGAGGGGTTATCTGTAACAGGGGGTTGATACATAGGTAAGTGTTGTCCCTGAGGAACTGAGGCAGAGGGAAATTACTTGTGTCTGACATTTGCAATGTGAATTCTTGTCCATGAAGGTCTTTGGCTTTTGCCCATTTTAAGTGTTATGTCATGGTCTCGCATCCCTGCACCCACCACTTTATTAAGCAGTGGTTTCAAATACATAGGGTTTTTTTTATAGCCTTGGCTTGTATCTGCCCACTGTCTGCAGTTTTAGCCAGGTATTGAACCCAGTATTAAAGTACATGAAGACTTAAAATATTTTAGGAGGCAATAATTAGGCCTGCTTGAACTTGCCCAGGGTGTAGTCCAGAGAGTGCTTTCAGTCACTGATTCTTTAAGAAATGAAAAGGAAGGTACTGACAGGCATAGCCAATGGCAAGTGCTCTCTGTATTGGCAGCACATCCGATGCTTCCTGGTTGTTTTCTGCTTGTGCACCAGCAGTGCCCTTTTGGAAATAACAGCATAAAGTAATAGCATAGAGAGGTTTGCTTGCTCATGTAAAAAGTGGTAGTTTTCCTCACCTATTAGAATGAGCGTTAAGTTCCAGCTAAGTCATATCTTAGGGTAATTCGTAACTATGAAAAATTTGGTCTGTTTTACTTGTCTAGTAAACATACTCTGTAATCTAGAATGAGACGTAGTGCTTCAGAGCAAATCCGTGGAGCAGGTTAAAATGGGAAGTTAAACTACTTAAGCTCATATGCGGAGTGAATTTTGCAGTAGACATCTTCACTGACTTCAAGCTTAGGTATGTTGCAGAAGGTTTTAGGAAACTCTTAGTGTCTGGTTGTGCTTAGGGTCTGTGCTTTCTTCCCAAAAGACCAAAGTTGCCATAGATGAATAACTTCATTGCTTGGTAAGGTAGGGATTAGCACTGACTTCCGGAAAGTGGTATTTAAAAACTGAGGTCCAGTTACTCTGTCCTCACCATAAGCAGCAGGCAAATAACTTTCCCTTGGCTTGCCACTGACTGAGACTTTGTTTTTCTGTTTTCTGTTTTTCATTAGACTTGCTTAATTAAAACAATGTTACCTAATTACCTATTGAATGTAATGATGTCAGTAGTTATTAATGCTAATAGTTGTTATTTCTTTAAGCAAGGTCACTGCAAAGGGACAAGCGTCTCTGTTCTCATTGCTTAAAACAGTGTATAGGTGCAGAAATCCCCTCAGACTTTCTCTTAGTTTCTGTGGTTTATCAATTTTGCTTGCCCACAGTGTTGCGTGGTGGCCGGCCAAGGCCCTGTGCTTGGGAGCTGGGTTTCCATCAAATGTATCTGGATTCTTCCTCAGTGTTCATACAGAAAATATCTGGAAGTACCCTTCTTGCAGGTTGTATGTGGTATGTAGCCTTTGAAGCATTGTTTCACAACCCATCTTTTGAAGTTCTACGATACTTCTCTTTTTTAGTTTTATTGCTGGTATCTCTGTTTTCCAGTCTGATCAACATCTCTCTTATGAGCCCAGTTATCTTACCTTATGTTGATGTTTGGACCAGCAGGACCTTCATAAGACTGACTTCTTCAGCCAGATCCCATAGCTTGTAGCTGTTCAATACCAAGCACAAACAAGAAAGTTGGAGAGGGCATGTAGTGATAGGACAAGGGAAATGGCTTCAAACTGGAAGAGGGGAGATTTAGATTAGATCTCAGGAAGATATTTTTTACTATGAGGGTGGTGAGGCAGTGGAACAGGTTGCTCAGGGAAGTTGTGGAGGCCCCATCCCTCCTCCATCAAGGCCAGGTTGGATGAGGCTGTGAGCAGTCTGGTCTAGTAGGAGGTGTCCTTGCCCATGGCAAGGGGGTTGAAACTAGATAATCTTTTAAGGTCTCTTCCAACCTAAATCATTCTATGATGCTTTCACACGTGATCAAGCTTTTTTAATTGTATAATGGTTGCCAGCAATGCACTCTTTTAACTTCTGTGATTACACCATTTTAATGTGATTGCTTGGAAGAACTGGTTTATATTCTTATTCTGTCTCTCTCTGCGTCTCTAATACAGAGTTGAGAGTTCTGAATTGCTTGGGTTGGGCTGCTTTCTGCTGAAGTGGAAGAAGATAGGTAGGCTGCTGGGTTTGAAAACAGGGGACTTGCATTGAAACTTGAAGAAATAAGGTGGATTTACTTGTGGTGGGTTTTTGTTTGTTTGGTTTTGTTTGGGGTTTTTTTGTTTTTTTGGTTTTTTTTAAACACAAATCTTCAGAAAGTAGAATGAAATTTAAAGTGAGTGCTCAGGTGAAATCATGGAGGAGTAATTTTGGATCTTACCACAAGACTGAAATAATCTGGCATCCTTGCTATGTTGATCGTTCCTATGTGTTAAATTCCATTGAAAAATGACCCACCCGGCATGCAGCCAGAAATGCGATTGTGCTTTTGTGGGCATCAGTGAGGCATTACGTCACCCTTGGTATTCTTTGGGAAGAATGGTGTATAGTTCACCTAGTTCTATTTTTTCAGAACTGTTTAGCTTCCTTTTTTTATTAAAATATTGTTCCACAACCTTTCCTTATACTTACCTCATGTTTATATAAATATATAGTATAACTGATATAACAGAGATGCAGAGAAATTAGAGGGTGAGAGCAGTAGCATGGTGGGGACTATGTTCTGCAGAAAAACACGGTCCTTCCCCCAGCTTTGAGGTTACTATGAGTACTACTAAACACAGTGTATAACTAGTGCAGACCCAACTTGCATCAGTCGGAAACGTCTGCTCTGTTGTATAGCCACAATAGATGTTAGCGTTGGATGTTTTCAATACTACTTGCTACTTAAAAACCTCTTTTCAACTTGGAAATGCTCGGAAACTTGTCCTAACACTTGTCAGTTAGAACATGAGTTTTGGGACTTAGTGTCAAAAAAAGAGTAGCTGAATTTAACAGTCGCCTAGTGAATATAGTTATAATAACTTTAAAGGCCGACAGAGGGCTTTCAAAAGTTCTAAAAACTGCTTGATATTCTAATAAGCGGTATTTTTTGTTGGCAACAGGTTCAGAAACTGTCACTTTTATGCCACATTCTACTTAATCTTCTTTTTTCCCCATCCAGAGTCTCTCCCCACATACTTCCAGAGTTTAGATGGTAACAGGAGATGAGAATAGCATTGAGAGTTCTGAGGTCTGAGCCTTCTCCCAGCAGAAAGGATGTAAGTGTGGGGTCATTGGTTGTCCCCACAACTGATTTCTTTCAACTTTTCTCTGCTGTGTTTTTTGGCACAAATATATGGATGAAAGAATTTAAGATAAGTGGCATCCAAACCCAGGTAAATTCTGTCAGAAACATCTCTGAAAGATCCTAGCTAAGCATGTTTAAATAGTCATGATTCAAATCATGACGGATCAAGCTATGTAATGTCCTTGACGTCAAACTTTTAAGCTAGCTTCTCAAGCTGAAAACACTGCACGAGGTGGGGACTGTAGTGTATTGGCAAGTATGGTGTTGTAGATAAATCATCTAGGTTTTCAGTGGAAACACAGTTGCATGGAGACAGGATTTTAACAATATTGGCTCTTTTCCTTAGAGAAGATGACTTTTTAGCTGGGTGTGCAGCTATTGTGGACAATAGTGAACTTGAGCTTACAGATACGATTAAGATTTGGACTACACTTGTATCAATGTTCTCTCGGAAGGTTAAACTGTTGACTGCCCAGCTCATAACAAACCATCCTCAAAGCCTGGAGAGAGTTCTGGGGTGCCGGGAGGCTAAAGGGGCGGTAAACATGCCCCTAAGATCACTTCTAACTTGAATTGCTGGCAAGTACTTTGTGTGAAAACAGCTTCACATGCACTGCGTGGTGTGTAGATGGCGCTGTCAGACTGCTGTGCGGTGTCGGACTGCTGTGCACCGTCCGGCTGGACATCTGCGAGCTGCAGAGAGAAATACAGTCTGTGATGGTGCCCAGCTTATTTGCCATATCAACCCTATTCTTGCCTTTCCTCTCTGAAATTTTAGGTATTCTCAAGCAGAAGACTGAATAGGGTTCAACTGACTTTTTGCTTATCTGTGCTTCAGCAAAATGCCAATGTTGCTATTAATTACTGAGTACAGGGCAGGGAGGCTCTGGGGAGAGACTGCCAGGCCTTTAGATCTGCATCATATTGGCACCGATGATAAGACTGGGAAAGGAAAGGTATTCCTGCTACTTCACGTGGAAGCCCCAAGTGGTTAACTGCATAGCACAGGAGTACTGAGGAGAAGCCCTGTTTATTCCTATCACAGCTGTAATTAAATTTATAACATTACCCATACTATCTGGTTTAACAGTAGCTCAATACATCTGCAGTATTTTGTGCTTACTTTTGTGTCTGAGTGCAGGCATATTTCTGCGGAACAGCATGACCATAAATCATGCTGAAATCATTTGCTATTACTCAAACTGTTACATGACCATTGAAAATCATGATTTTAAAGAAACAGAAATTGTTTCTTCATCATTAGAAGTTAAACTTATTTTAAATAGTGTTTCTCACAATACATTTCCTTCTTTGTAATATATTTGTTGTTTGATATGTATATTTCTACTTATACTTTCCATACAGTGTTGGCAAATATTGCCCTGTTTTAACTAAATTAAGAAGCATGTAGCTTAATTGATTCACTTGCTCATGAAGTGCTTGGCTTCAGCTTGTGAACCTTCAGGTTTTGTCTGTAATAATTTCTATTAGCAGTCATATTGCTCTCATTACATGCCTCTGGTGGTGTGTTGTCTCATGTTAAACAACTTTCATTTAGGCTGTCATTTGGAACGAGGGGAAACTGGGACATGTTGTTGAAGTTCATGTTTACCAGAAAAGCAGTGGATGATTCTCAGTTTGGTGCTGCAAAGTCTGAAGTGTCCAGCTGAGAGTGCACTTACACCGTGTTACAAGGTGCAGCGGGAAGATGCAGAAACCAGTTCACCACCTTGTGTTTGGTAGTGTTGAGTTCTGCAGAAGCTAATTTAACCTTTTGGAATTTTAATGTAAACTTTATTTAGATAGACATTTCTGTTACAGGTTATTTTGTTAGGTAGCTTCACATCTCTGCAGCATTGCACTGTACAGGTATAATACCAGAAATGGTATAGAGAGAAACTCAATATCCTAGAGTTCATAAGAGAAGCAAAGGCTGTGGATGAGAAGTGAGAAATTTCTTGCCAGTGCTCTGAGGTGATTGGTGTTCACCCCCCAGTTTCCTTCCAGAAATGGCCTACTTTCATTATTTACTTGTGGTTAGCTTTATCAGGTGCATGGAAGATATTGAACCCTCTCTTCTAAGGGAATGCATTCTTTTGAAACAACTTAAATTTTTAACCAGTTAGCTATAAAAGTAAAAATCAGCTGGAACTTTTTTCTGTCAGATGGTATGATAATCAGTGTTAGCTCTGAAACCTGTGGTCTGCCTAGAGCTGTTAAACCAGCTGAAGTGTCTTTAAGCAGAGTAAGATCAGAAGAAATCTTGTTTATAGGAATCAACTGGAAACAGATACTTAAATCCTAACTTCCTTGATATCTTTTTCTGGGAGGCCAGAGAATTCCCAGGCAGGCTGAAAACCCAAACATGATTAGTAAGCTTTCTCCACAGATGTATTTAGCGTGCTTCATTGTTATGTTTTTTGTGGTGTAGTTACTGGGAATTACTGTGTTGTGTTACACTTAGTTATTCCACAGAAGGTATTTGCTGTGGAGGGTGGTTTCTTGGTGTTTTTTGTTTGTTTGTTTGTGTTTTTTTTTTTTTTTCCTTTTTGATCTGACAGTCTTTTCCCACCTTCATTGGGTCCTTTGTAAGTGGTGGGTGGTGTGTTGTTTGAGCAGTGGGGAACGTGAAAGGATTCTGCTTTCATTGTGAGTGAGGACTACCTGGCTGCTGACGTCCTTGCAGAAGACTGACCTGCTGAGTTGTCATAACTTACTGGAGCCCATACGTAAGTGGTCTTCTACTGAAGAGTTAGCACAGATTTGACCTAGTGCTGACAAGAAGTGCAGGGAGCAGGGGAACTGTAACTGTATTATTACAAAATCACAGGGGCTGGAAGGGACCTCTGGAGATCATCTAGTCCAACCCCCCTGCCAGAGCAGGGTCACCTAGAGCAGGTTNACCTGCTTGCCGCACACCTCTTGGTGCACCCCAGGGTGCCATTGGCCTTCTTGGCCACAAGGGCACATTGCTGGCTCATGGTCATCCTGTTGTCCACCAGGACTCCCAGGTCCCTTTCCACAGAGCTGCTTTCCAGCAGGTCAGCCCCTAAGCTGTACTGGTGCATGTGATTATTCCTCCCCAAGTGCAGTACCTTACACTTGCCCTTGTTGAACTTCATGAGGTTTCTCTCCGCCCAACTCTCCAGCCTCTCCAAGTCACGCTGAATGACAGCATAGCCTTCTGGTGTGTCAGCCACCCTTCCCAGTTCTGTGTCATTGGCAAACTTGCTAATGGTACACGCTACCCCTTCATCCAGGTCATTGAATAGGACTGGACCCAGTACTGACCCCTGGGAACACCGCTTGTCACAGAACTAACCATCTTATAATGGTGTTTGGTGTCACCTGGGTATTTACATCCAAAATTCTACGTGGCCTGGCTTGTCCAGATAAGTGATAATGAGATGACTCACCTTTGCAACATTATATCCTAGTGCTTCTGTTCTCCTCGCCCAGTATTATTGCTAAACTGCTTTCAGTGTGTAGAAGTACGTGAATAATCATAATCTGAGGAAGGTGTAACCTCTTAGCTTCTAACCCTGGAATGATCCTCCCAGTGTTACTGCTAATTCTGTAGTTGCATGAGTTGGTCTCGGATGTATTCAAACAATTATTCTCGGGTGTATTCTGAAATCTATTTTTAGTGGTAGTGTTGTCCACTTCATGGAGTATACTTGAAGTTTAATTTGCTCTGAATAGAATTACTGCTTTCACAGTCTTAGCCAACTTCATTATCTCCAGGTAATATTTTCTGATGGCATCTTTTTAATTGCTATTTCATCACTCAGGTTGGTTGTCTCCCCCCCCCGCCCCCACCATTAACAGTTTTCTTTTCCCATGTGGAGTGCGGTAACCACTCTGAGGCAGAGGAAGAGATGTTCTTGTGTTTGGGGGGAGCAAGGGAGTCTGCCTCCTGCTTTAATTTTATGACCAACTGTGGTTTCTGGCTCCTGCTTATACATATGGCTCCTTTCCTCTTCGCTGTCCTTCTCTTTCTTTTGGGAAATGTTTCAGTAACGTTATGGGGATGTGTTCTTTTCTTTTAAGTACACCTGCCTTGTTATCACTCGCTTATACTGTAGGTAATCTGAAGCTGTGAAGAAATGAGGTTTTCCTACTGTAATGGTTTTTATGATGTGCAGAGATTTTTTTTTTTCATGAATAAACAAACAGCTTTCTTCTCACTTTACAAGTTACAAACAAGATTTTCCTTGTTATCTGTTGCTTAAAATCTAAGCAGTTACTTCTGTACCCTGGAAGTGTGAATGCATATTATGCACGTCTTTGACTCTTCAGATCTGTGTGCAGGCTTCCTGGCTGAAAACAGAGATTCTTTCATTACATGCAGAGTCTTGGTCTGCAGTGTCAAAAACTATTACCGAGAGGTAATCCTTTGACCTGTGTATAATGAACTCTTGATCTCAGTTGAGTTCCTTGTAAACGTGTGTCTCAGGCATATGAGTGGTTTTAGTAAGCACTAATTAGCGCTTTGGTTTGCAGTTGCAGCAGTATGCAAGGGCACGCATGCTGTTTTGTCACATAGAGTTCATTTTTCTGATTATGAAATACATTTTTGCTGCCACCAATGTTGTGTTCTAGGGTGCCTGTTTTGAATCCTCGCACCTTTAAAATTACTTCCCTGTTAGTCTATGACCCTGCAACATTGTCTGAATTAAGGATGTGACATTCTAAGATTCAAGTCCAGGCTAAGAGGCTTTTGGTTCTGCTCTGAAAACTAATACCAGGCAAGTAGGTGTACACAAGAAAAAGTGAAAGGCATTGTACGTTCCTCTGTCCTGCAGTCCTCTTTGGAGGTGTTGTACCTTTTTGAAGAATTATTGGACTTGCTTGTTTTGCTATGTTTAGGAGTTTAACTCTTAAAATAAAAAAAAATTGAATGCTAGATAACTTTACAGCTTCTGGAAAGACACTAACGGTAATGTAACAACAAGTCTAGAGAGTTATTTGGCATCAGGGCTAAAACTGCTTACTATCAGCATCCCTGGGAAACCTTTTGTTGTTGTGTCTTATCTCTGCTGCCGTGCACACATAGGGTACTAACTCACCGTTCTAATGGAATCTTTCTCTTTTGTAATAACATAGTCTACATAAAACTCTTTTTTAAAGGGAAGAAAAGAAAGTAGGGAACCATGGAGCTCCTATGGAAATTGAACAATGCTTAAGGTGTTCTCTGTAGCTTGTCAGCTCCTTAATGCTAAGATCCAAATAGTCACCTCTGCAATATTGGCTTTTGGGAAACTTGCTTGAAAATGGATTTAAAGAACGTGTCTGTTTTCTGCACAGAATGTGGTTCTCTCAGGAGGATCCACGATGTTCAGGGACTTTGGACGACGACTGCAAAGGGATTTGAAAAGAGTAGTGGATGCAAGATTGCGACTTAGTGAGGAACTCAGTGGTGGTCGGATAAAAGTAAGTAAAAATTTCAGGTACATTAATTACATGACTAGTAGAAGAAATAAGGTTAAGAATTTTGACCTCACTAGTGAAAATACAGTGTTGTAAAATGAGTAGTGTATGTGTTGTTAAACGTGTTGGTAGCCTTGTAATGTATGACATGTCTTTACAGAAATCTTAAAGTTACTGTGAGCAGCCTCTAAGGGCATTTCTGATTTCCTTTCTAGGAGATACATGATCTTAGCGGTAGGCAAGAGGGTTTTAACTGCTGTGTCCTTCAGCATACTAATCATAAGGAGTTTTATGACTTGGTCTCCTAGGGAGCATGGCAGACTGAGTAATAAGTGTGAGATAGTGATGCGAATGGAGGGGTGAAGATGTCTGGGTCTGAGCATTTTCAGTTTGTAAGGATTTTGCCACAAAATGTAAACCAACTAAATACAAACTGTTTTTTCTTAGCCCAAGCCAGTTGAAGTTCAAGTGATAACACATCACATGCAGCGTTACGCAGTTTGGTTCGGTGGTTCCATGCTGGCTTCAACAGTAAGTCTTTATCAAAATTGTTCTGAAGGTTTTTTAATTGCTTATTTTCTTCTGGCTATATTTGATCTGAGTACTAAGTTTTAAACCTTTTCATTGTGACAGCCTAAACTGTGTCACATTCTGGAATCTTTACCCAACTTTTATCTCAGTAAGATTTGTACAGGGCAAGTGGGAGATTTACTTGAGTAAGGATATCCTGATTTGACAAAATTCTGAGGTAGTTCTTATATGGTAGTTCCAATATAGTCCCTTTATTCTTGAAGTGAGCACTAGAGATTAGTTCGGACTTCAGGAACATAAGATCCAAATCAATGGTCTTAAATGTAAGAGAGAAGCAAATACAGGAAAATGGGAGCAATTCCTGTCTCCAAAGTGGGATTTCTTATTGCTGTGTTTAAAAGCAATCTTCTGTCCCGACAAACTTTGCTTGACTAATTATATTCATATCCTAATATTTCCAGTTTTACTCTGATTCAAAAACGTAATACCACATTGTAAAGATGCAGTCTGCAAAAATGTTAAGGTATTTGTTTGTCTGTTTTTCTACTTGATATATTCTTATACTTTTGAGGGGATTTGTTTTATATTTTCATAGCCAGAGTTTTTCCAAGTGTGTCACACCAAGAAAGACTATGAAGAGTATGGTCCTAGTATTTGTCGTCATAATCCTGTTTTTGGAGTCATGTCATAATGCTCGTGCAATGGGAACAAGACCTCTGATGTCTTGCTGCTGAAGAAACTCATGTAAAGCAGATGAAGGCAACAGATGCTGTAAAAACTGAAGCAAGATGTGGTTATCTCTTGGAAGCATTTCGATCACCGCTGTGCACTAAGACACAGCCCGAAGTCATTTCAGTAAAAGCCATTTCTCTGCTGACTACTTTAAAGCCTATCCTTCTTTCTTCCTAAATGTGAGGTAATTGAAAATAGGTAAGTCTCGATTTAGGAGGTTGTGCAAATACTACTGAAACTGAATCTAGAAGAATAAGGCAGTGTTTTACTGCTTGTGCCCTGATTCTGCAATCAAATCTCTAGCAATGGAGCACTAAATACCACATTGCCTTCAGGGGAGTTGGAATGGATGCAGGTACCTGCCCAAACAGATTAGATTGCAGGATTGGGACTGTACTTTGTAAATGTAGGTTTTTCATAGCATTTTGTATTTTATGATATTGGTAGGGTGAATTGATGACTAGTTCTAAGCACAAACAGCTTTCAGTGTCTTGGAGTGATGTTATGCATTTCCAGGTGTGAGGCATGTATTGGAGTTGTGCTGGTATTTTTTTTTTTTTGGGGGGGGGGGGGGGGGAAGCCATGTATGCTAGAAACTGATTTGTTCTTGTTCGGATGACACAAACTAAGTGATTTACAGTATTGTATGAAGTTTATTATAGCCACTGTTACTTTGTTTTGAATTTTCTGAAACTGTTTTATAGAAGATGGTGTTTTGTTTTGATGTTGGTGAGTGGTGGATGACACGCGGGCCTTGCACCAGTGAAATAAAAGCTGTTAACATCTTTATGAATGTTTGTGGTAGTCCTGATTTTACTTACTCCTTCACTTTATCTCACAAGGTTAGCTTTCCATTTATATGTCAACGTACATGGAATCATAGTAACACTGAAGTTGGAAGGGACCTCTGGAGACTTCTGGTACAGACTCCTGCTTAGTGCAGGGCTCACTTCAAAGTCAGATCTGGTTGCTCAGGGCCAGTCAAATTTCAAGGATCTCTGTGAATGCAGGTTCCTTAACATCTCCAGGCAACCTGTTCCAGAGCTTAATTGCCCCATTATGGGTACATACTCTTGTTGCGGACACAGTGTTTGTTCTTTTATGTTTTCCATCTAAATAGGGTAGGAAATCCTACTTGTTCTATCTGTGCTGATATTTATCTGATCTCTGGCAGCAGACGTTTTTGTGATAGTTTTTGTAGCCTAATAAGAATTTTGCAAGACACATCAATTTGGTTTTAACTGACTTGGAGGAACTGAGACCAAGCAATTATTTGTTCAGCATCAATTAGAAATTAAACAAAATGGGACTCTGACTCAAGCCTAGTTTTGAATGCTTTTGAACTTAAAGCTCAGCTCTCAGTAGAAACACATTGAAGCTTACTTTGCTCAATCCTCTCCCTAAGAAGAGAAATGGGTAACCTAATATAACGTGTATTGTTTCAGCTATTTCCAGCTTTACATCAGCCTGTCTATGTTTAAATCTGTGTTTCAAGTTTGTCACTGTGCTACTGGCTGCTTGGGTTTTTGGCCTGTCCAGCAGAATCCAGACCCATGGGCTTAGCGTGGCTGGAGTCAGGCTTCAGAGGAAGATGTACGTTTAGTGCACTGAGCAAATGTGGGCTGAACCGCTGGCATGCTCACTTGGTGCTACAAAATAGGGAATGCTGGGGATGTGGCATAGTTCCACGTAGCCTGCAACCAGTTTTAGCCAGGCACTGAGATATCTTAGAGTTAACAGGACATGGCCTTTTTTGTTCTACAATTCTGACATAAAGCATGGGCACTCATTTTTTTGGGGAAAGAAACTTCTTTCAAAAAGTGAGGAAGACTCGCTTTGAAAACAGATGAGGAAGTGTTGCTCATCTTCACTCTCCATAAAAAATCCACACCGACAGTAAGAAAACTAATCGATATTCAAATGTCCTGTAGCTGAGTTCCCCTGTTCTTCAACTTTTGGGAAGACAGACCCTACCTATCGCACACACTACAGACCGCCTGAGTTTAAAACAGTCATTGAGTGGAAAAAAATTCAAGATGAGATGTGACAGAAGACAAATGCAAATGTGAGTTGTTAGCCCCTTTTCTTCTGTCTTGCTGGCTACTGTTAGGCTAATTTAAGATTGTTGGCAAGTAAACTTGCCTTTTCAGTTACATTTTATGGATTCCTTGCAAGTAGTTAATGAATAACCACGAGGACCTACAAACAGCAAGTTGAAAATTGGTTCCCTAACCTGCTGCTTTGGGCGCTCACCTGAGAAGGAGCAGGTGCATTGTTTTTGAATCCTCTTGAACAGAGGAAGGAATTGAACCCAAGACTTAAAGCCAGAAGGGCCGGCAGGTATCTATTCTGCCTCCACTTACACACCAGCAGTTACTAGTGCCCTTCTGCAAAGCCTGATTTCTTAAGGAGTGCTCTCTTTATACCTAATACATCAGAGCAGATTTCTGGAGCCTGGTGAGGGTAAGTTTGCTGCTCTAATAACTTGCTGTTGCTGAAGGTGTTGTGGTACTGCTTTGTCCCTGGAGCAGGCTCTGGCAATCACAGGACTCTTCTGTGAGATGATTGGTACGCTAACCTGGCAGAAAACTCTCCCCACTCTTGTTTTCTTGCATGTGATGATCTGTTAGATTGGCTTACCGTGTTTGGTGAAACTGCAAGTTTACTGAATAGAGCAATGAACCTGGACCTAAACTGGTCTTGAGCTTTGCTGCTGGTGGCTTAATGAGTCTTGTGAAGTCGGTTCCTCTGTTTTGTTCTATTTTTTATTGGCTTGTAAAATGCCTTATATCTATTGAAAAGTGCTGTAAAGATCTAGGTCACCAGCGTTGTTTCAGTGGTGGGCCTGCATGGAGACAGAGCGTAGGTAAGCTAAATTGCATCAAGAAGTTCAGTCTGATTCACATAGTTATATTGGGACTTCTTTGTTGAGGGTTTATGGTACCATATGCCCATTAGAAAAGGGGATGATTACCTGTCCCCATCAACCAATTAGCAAATGCTGTGTTTTAGCCTTGATTAACTTAGACTTGATTTGAGTCAATGCTCTGAAAGTGCAAGGTATTGTTTCTTGCTACTGATCCTCTGAGCGTTTTCCTTTTTTCAGTAGTATTTAAAAGCACTTAAGGCTTTTATGAACCTGAAGAGCATTGTGCCTATGTTGAGTGTGGTACTTCCAATTAAATACAACTAGTGAAGTCTTGACGTGAACTGGAGTACTAATCTTCCTGTAAATAATTCATTCTGTGTGATCACTGGGTTCTCTCTCATCTGGAAAAATTACTGTTGTGCCAAACAAGTGTTGGAGATGGAACAAGTGAAAAGCTTACTTGAAACCACCAGGGATACTGAGCAGAGATATGCAGCCTCCTGCTTAATTGAAAAGTGCATTGCATAATATTAAAAAGTGCTGTGTGGCGGCTGTCAGATAGTTACAGAACAAAAGCTCAGGTAAAACTATGGCAAAGGAATAGCCAGTTACCTCATTTTCGTATGCTGGTCTTTGCCAAGAGCATTTCTGCAAAAAGTAAAGGGGGGAAAAAAAAACAAAACAAGGAAAGTAAGTAGTGGAGTGTCTGTATAATTTTTCAACTTCTTAGGTTTCTTTTCTGTAAGCTGAATGTACGTGATGGGAGAAAGAGGCAGAATTGTACGTATTCACAGCTTGCTTCTGTGGCCACTTTTGTTCTTACTGTTTCAGATCTAATGATTCTCCTGTGAACACTTCAGGGCCTGACCTAAAGTCAGTGGAGAAGACTTCTCTTTGGCATTATTGATCCTGCAATGTTCGAGATTCCATTTCTTACTGCCATCTACCATGTCAGTCTCAACCGTGCTGCATCATTTTGGGCAAGTCACTTCATTTCTGTATGCTTTTTCCTAGCGACTGCCTGGTAGACAATACCTTAGCATTTGGCTGCTCTTGACATACCTGTCAAATCGTTAGGTGCAGGTGTCTGACATGGTCGCTTTGGCTTCAAAGAGTAGCATAATTATATCCTGAGGGCAAGTCATCTCATCCTAGGATACACATCTAAAACAGGTTGGTTGACTCATCCTTTGGCGGTGCTTTCTCCATTCGGTTGACCTTAAAAGGCTAGGATGTCTAGCACAGATGTTGCATCTAATTCTTCCAGGCTCACAGTTAGAGGAAGAAGAAATCCCACCCTGATGTTGGTCCCTGGGCAGTACAGATGGTACACACCAAAGCAGTGTGGTGAGGGAGCAGGCTCATGGAGGAGGAGGGCTGACGCAGTTCACTGCACTACGCCCATGACAAGTGGTGAAGGATGAGTGCTGTGCTGCTTTAGCTTCCAAATGAGTTGGGTTTTTTTTACCTTATCCTTATTTAAATGAACAACCTCCGTGGTTCTGCTTGTATGTTCACAGCTTTACTCTAACTGTGCCAACCTGTTATGTGTTAGTTACACTTTCTACCTGTTTCAATGAATGGTTTAAGAGTAACTCCTGTAAACTACAGCTTGTTCACGTGCAAGGTAAGGGTCTACTAGCACAGCTGAGTGTCTAACGGCCGCCGTGCTGTGTTTTCACAGTGTTTAGCACAGAACTCCCGTGAGGCAGTGGCCTTTCTCATGTGCACCGGTTCCTGTCACGTTGTTCAAAAAGGAAATTTTGTCCACTCTATATACAGCGCAGTTTCGGTGGCATTCCCGTCTTGCAGCACTCTCCTGCCGGGCAGATGAAAGGCTCCGGAGCCAGCCTAAGAATGTCTGCTGCCTTCAGCTATTGTCAAAGTAGAGGTCAAGCTAAATCAGGACATTTGGATTATTTTTCAACTTTCCCTCTGGTGGAATTGGGAAGAAGAGGGAGCACTTTGTAATCCCTTAGGGATTTAAATGAGACTTTTGGTTTTTGCCAGTACATTACAGTAAAAGCTAGATGTCGAACTGGGAAGAGGCATGGGGTTCGTAAGTACCTGTAAGTAATTAAACAGACTCCCTGTCGCATCTCCTGCTTCTCTGGCACTATTTCCCTTTAAGTTCTCTTGAGTTCAGCTGATGAACATAACTAGGTTATGTTATTAGTCATTGCATCTTACCTATGTCTAGTTGGAAGTTTGGTGCTGCTTGGCTTGTGTTCCCAGAGGCCTATTACTTCTTCCCAGTTACATCAGCTGTTCTAAAATTAAAGATTGTATGTTTCCCAACAAACGCAGCATCTTGTGTTATAAATGAATACATGGAAAATCATGAAGGAATTTTTTCCTCATTTTCAATTTATCTTCCTCTGTAATTAGGGCAAGGGAGTGACAGAGCTGCCAGTAATGGGAGGTGTTTAACCCTTTGACTGCCTGGGAAGCAATGGGCTGATGTGGATTTGAAAAGGCAGAAAAGAGGGTGATATAAAGCTGATGGCCACCACGCATCTTGAGTTAGCCATCGTGTGCATCTTGTGTTTGTGATGCCTGTGCAATCGTGTGCATCTGCACTTAAAGAAGTGCTGCCCTGTTATGTCTGTCGTGCATCAGTAAAGACAGGAGCAGTGTAGTTTAACGGGGAGGCTGCATTCATCTCAAGCAATTTTTCAGCAGTTTGCTGTGCTATTGGGTTTCTGGCACACTGTGGGGTAATTACAAGAGTTTCAACCACTTTTATAGAGGGAAAACTTTTCACTGCCTTTGACAGGTGGTAGACACCGTATATGAAAGACAGATATTTTTTAATGCAAACCTGTATTGCTCCTAATCCTATTTCTACTGGTAATTTGCAGTTTGGTATAGGAGACACATGCTTTAGGTCAGTTCCAATAAGGATGTAGTCAAAGTAAAATAGAAGATGTGTTGCTGAGGTGACAGGCACCTACCTGTCCCCCAGAGTAGCTCCAGAATTGGCAGCTGGGTAATAAGGGTCCCCTGATGTGGACTAGTCACTTTAGGGTGCCTGGAATTAGTTTATGAGCAGGGACACAGCCAGCCCCTAGGAAATACTAGGCATGACTGTGTCATAGAATCATAGAATGGTTTCTCTGGAGCATCCAAGTGCTTTTGGGACACTTTGGATCCAGAAACAGGAGGCATTTTGGGGAGGGGTTTACATTACCATCCTTCAGAGTTCACTAACTTGGCAGGGCTCAGCCTTTTTAACGTGGCAGGTGATGCCTGCCTCTAAGGTACCAACCTTGTGGTGGGAACAGCCGCTGAGGAAACTTCTCATCAGGTTGAAGTGGTCTCTCCTACTTTTGAAGTCTCTTGCACCATGAGAGGGTGTGAGAGGCTGGATCTAGCATCCAGGAGTGGAGTGGGCAAGTTCTAGATTCTATATTTGAACTGTTTAGGCATTTATAGTAGTAATTATTGGTTAAAAATACAAGTAACTCTTGGATCAGTAAAGAGATTCTTGAACACTGCATTACCTATCTGAGAACAATGGCTAAGTTCCAAATTGTATTTCCTTCTAAGCTTTTTCTTTCTGGTCCCATATGCTGTAAATGCTCGGTAAGCAAAAGGTTTAAGCAAACTCTTTCAGCTTCCTTGGCTTTTATTTTCAAAGTAAAACCAAAATGTTGACAATGTCAGTCTGGAGAATATAAAGAGATGACCAGAAGAGTAGTCCTCAGTAGCACATGGATGTATGGTCTGTTGTGGTTTCACAGAATCACAGGGGTTGGAAGGGACCTCTGGAGATCATCTCATTCCATTTTGGACTGGATCAGCATCTACTGCAGTTTAAATCCTCATAACTTCATTCCAAAGAATTGCTAGAAATCTATTTCTGCCCTTTGCTTGATGGTTGATTAAGTGGCAATTTATGACAGATTTCTTTCAGTAGTTTTAATTTGTGCATCCAGTAAGCTGCTCTAGAAAACCAACTATTGGTGCAACAAATACGGAAAGTGAGAGTAGAAATCCTCATGTTTTCTAGGCTGTGTATTCTGATCCTTATTAATCGTGCTTCTTGTTTAATAGTCTGCATCACTGGCTGTGCTGTCGCTTTTACTGTGGCTTGCTTGCAGAATGTTTTAGTACGTTTGTTCAGCTAGTCATATGGTATGTCTATAATGCATTAGATGATATTGGCAATTAAAGGATTACAGCTAGGATATAATTATGGCCCTGTGGAATAAAGTTTTCAAATTATTCTGCTGCAGTCTATAATTATACTGTGTGTGCCCTGATGCCAAGGATTAATAGGGGGATTACAAACTGTTTTCCTGTAACATGCAGTTCACGGATATGCAGTTTACAACTCACTGGCTTTAAGGAGCTAGTGACCTCTCCTGGGAAATGTTATTAAAGCATACTGTCCGGTGGAATGTTGTTGCGTTAAATTATGCTTGTTTCCTTCCAGCACCCGCAGTTTATCATGTGGTGACTAGTCAGGGTAGCTCAGATTTTGAGTAGACAACCCTTAAATTGGAGTATTACGGATGTGAAAACAGACAAGCTTCAGTAGACAGCCTTACGCTGTTAAACTTGCTCCTATTCGGCATGAGCGAAGAGCACAAGAGACATCTCGGCTAGATGCTCTGGATTCTCTGTCCCCGTGGAATGGAGAGGGCAGCCTTCATGTTATGTTGTTACATATTGCACAAGTAGTAGGATTAAAACTTTTTATTTCTGTATATCTGAAAGTTATTTACTCTAAGAACCTCTGCAATCGACGCTTCTCTGAAGAGCTGCAGTTGTTTAGTTGTAATGAAGATAAACCAATGTTGATGGTGTTTAAAATGGATGAGAATGTAACTAAGGATCATCTTTAAAGCAGCAAAATACCGCTGAACTGTTAGTTGAATCCCCAAATAAGAAACTTAGGCTTCCTTTTGCCAAATTACAACAAGTAAACTAAATGCCGCTTAATTTTCTGTGAACTCGGACGTCTCTCTTTAAGGGTAGTCTCAAACCTTATATTAACTTTGGAATGCAACGTCTTGCTTCCCACGTCAGTTGTGAGTGGTTGTAGCAATGCTTGTAAACTAAACGCCCTCAAACCCCTGCCCTGACACTGAGACCCGCTTGCTTGAAACAGCCTGTTCTTATTAAACTGCCCTGACTTTGCCGATGAAGTGACCACATGTGGACTGCTTTTTGGGCTGGTCTCTGGACTGTGTTAATTCCTGAGTGGTGCTCTGCCGTTAGTTGGCTCAGTGACAGTTGGCCCTGGCCAAAAATGATGCTATGGACCATGCTTACAATTTAACAGTGTAGTTGATGGCACTCCAGTGCCTGGGAATGTTCCTTGGCACTGTTTAGTTTACCAGCGTAAATTGAACCTGTGTATTTTCAGTGGCAGAGCGATGTCAAATATTTCAAATAACAGCCTATTTTATTTTCTTAAGGCTCCAGATCTTTGTCATGCTGTTTTTTACATGAATCTGATTTATGTTCTAGGAGAATGCTTCTACTATAGTTGCTGAAGAAATGTGAACCTTGGGCTGTCAGGTAACAATGGCAAATAAAGACTCTCCAGTTTGTTTTGAAAAAATATCGTAATTTTTAAGGCAGTGTTATGGTTCTTAATGTCAGAATAATATTTAAATGTACAAGTTTTAAATATGTAAGAGTACAGGTCAGCTTATATTATTAACTTTCTGTAGTATGGGGTGGTGGGTTTTGTAGTTTTTCACAATTAACAGGGTTTTTTCCTTTTCATTTCACTATTTTGCATGAGTTACCATCATTTAACCTCAGTAAGGGTCTCATTACAGACATGTATCTAGCATCTAATTTGTCTTTGAGAATCTTTTCTCCTGATGGGAGCATGTGAGAAGGAGAAGCTTGACTTTTAGATTTCTCCGGATGGCTTTACGGAACTACAAATCGATCAATTTGTTCTGGAGTAGTGCCACAAATAAGGCCTGGCAGCTGGAACTAGCCTGCTATGTGCGTTGCATGAACATTAAAGCTCTTCTGTGTTTCTTTTCAAGCAGAAGCTGCTTTGAAATTGTAGTCAAAATTCTTCTTTCTCCTTTCATGTCTGCATGGTGTTTTCCCTGTTCCCCCTGCCCCAGTTTTCTTCCATCTTGAATCTAAGAAACTTGCATGGACGTTTTGATGAAATGATTAAATTAACAAAAAAAAAAATTTGGCTCTGACAAAATGGCACTCTTCAGTGAAAAGGGAAAGACTTTTTGGGCAACTGTGCTAGAAATAGCAGAGTCATTTTTCAGAACAAGGAATACAATTCCCAGTGTTCGGCAAGATGCAGTCTTTTGAACCTGTGCGTTCCCAAATGGGTCAAAATTAATGAAATTGTAAAGCAGAACTAAATATGCTGGTAGATGCAGTTGCCATCGCGGTTTGCATAGCAGCAGAATAACAGTGAAAAATAAATTGTTAATATCAGCAGATGACAAGTTTAGTGGTGTCATGTTTTTCAAAGCCAAGCGTTGCTTTCTTTTGCATGGGCTTGGCTGTACACTCATAATAAAAACCAAAGGAAGCAAATCTTTCACAGAATAGTAATTTAAATCTATCCTTGTGAGTTAGAGACACTGGGTCATGAGTACTCCAAAGTCTTAATAACTGAAGGTAACACTGAAATTCATTCCCCTTTCCTCTTCTGGGGCTAAACGTAATCAGGCAACGGATCAGTACTATCATCAGTTAGACTGTACAGATATAAATATCCAAAAAATTATACTAAGTAAATTGCAGCAAAGCCAACTCAGTTCTTACCCAAGGGAAGGTCTGCTTGTTCCAATCTTGATTTGTGCTACAGGCTTTTATAGCAGGACTGCAAAAATCTTATAAAAATTGTATTAGAGTAGGATCAGCCACCCTTAAACATATTAGGCTTCCAGCTGTGAGCAAATCTGTCCCGGAAGCCCAGTGGGTTTTGTGTGAGGTTCCTAATTTTCTTAAAATCTTTCTTTAATGGTGTCTATTATTAAAGCTGTTTCTTCCTCCTGGGTGTGTACAGAGAAACAAGTAACTCATGATTAAATGCAGATTGGGGTTCTGGCCGTAGCACTTACTGATTCATGAGCCCTCGTGTCGTCAGAAGCAAAAAGACAATTACGCTCCAGAGAACACACTTTAATTGTTCAAATAGGTACATTAAACTTTTACACTTGAATAATAAATTATGTGGAAGTAGATCTGCCTCTTTGCAGCTCCTTTTTATCTGCTCCAGCCACCACCAGGCAGACCAGCAGCCCAGGGAGATCCTTCAGGGACCTTCTGGCCACGTCCTGTGGGTCAGTGCTCACAGGTTGCCTTTGTCGGGATTGTGTTTTGGCTTCTGCTGCCTTCAGAGGGGTAGTTCTGTAGCTTCTCAAAGTAGCAGTCGCTTGAAGCGAGATGCCCTGAATTAAGCACCTATGTTTTTTTTAAAAATGTGTGTTAGAAAGGAAAAGGGCTGGTTGAAGGGGGGGCGCGGGGGGAAGGCATTGAAAATGGCTTGGTTACTGTATGTTATGATCAGGCACAGCACTGATGAGCTGGAGAATGAACACATACAGTGTGGACATCAAAGTAAAAGCCACCTTTCTTTAAGTGAGACAAGTTTAAAATAAATAAGAACAATCCATTTTCCTCGTTCACCCCATTCTGGGCTCTGCTGAGATTCCCAATAACCTCTCCGAGCAGCATCAACTATAAGGATGATTTCTGGATTGGCACAACTGGGAGCTGAGCTGGGGTCAATTAGACCATGGGAAATCATGGTCCTTGAGCAGAACCCCATTAGCTTTGGCTGTCCCTAAGTGGTACCAGCTCAGTGAACAAGACTTAGGGAGGGTTCATGATGGGCTGCTTGATGTTTTCTCAGCCAGATTAGGTTAGTCCAAAAAAGGTTTTGGATTAAGCACTTTTTAATGAAAGAAGCCTTTGTGTGTGTGTGTGTGGAAAATAAAGCATTTCAATCCCCAAACTGAAACTGTTCTTTTCCAAACCATGCTAACATAAGTAGTGTAAATCAGGTGCCACTGTTAAGCTGCGCTTTCACTACAGATTGGCTCTGGTTGGGGTTCACCTTTCCTTTGAGACTGCAGGCAAATGTTTCCAGGATTTCTCACCTTTTTTTTTTGTTTGTTTGGTTTAGTTTGGTTTTTTTTAGAGAAGTTTTTATTTCATTTGAGAGATCTTCTCAAAAGAGTTTCATCAAAGTGCTCTTTCGGTTTTGTGGGCAAAACTCCAATAAATCTAATATTTTGACCAATTTTGCATACTATCAGAGATGCACTCACCGTACTACCAGACCTTCACAGCAATGATTAACGGCAAATACTAATTGTCTTCAGTCTAGATGATCTCTGATATTGTCACGGGAATGGTGAGTGCTGACTAGGAAGGCAAACATCTGGCAGCCTGGCATGCCTGGTCAACGCGAGCATCTCTTGCTCTAGGTTTCTCTTTATTTTTTTGTCTCGTCAACGATGCTGTCGCGGGTTTTCAGCTCTCTGGGCAGCTCTGTGAAGGGCAGCGGAGTGGAGCCAGATATGAGCAAATCCACCTGGAAGGAGAGGTATTATGAAAAACTTGTTATTTTACAACCATTCTTTCTCCTGAAGGTGTCAGCTTTCATGTGAGGAAAACAGTCCTCAGGCTTGATGTTCTTGATTCCTTAGTGGATATTCAAGTAACTCGCTGTTGTGTGCTGAGAAAATGGGGTTATAATCCTGAGAGGAGGTGCTATTTTTTAGGATGGAATTAATCTGTTCTACTTTATGATTCTCAAAGATACCTAAATCTGAGCTCATCAGTTTTGACTCACTTTATAATCCAAGGAGAGAAGTATGTGCCCGTGGGTGCGATTCACACAGGTCTAAAATAGGTCAGATGAATGACTTTTCATGAACTTAGATCAAGATACACAGCTGAACTTAGGTGAGAAGAGTTTTCTTCCTAGAAACTCAAATCTATGTCAGAAACTTGGACTCAAATTTTCTGGTCTCTGATAAGAAGAGATATTTGCTAACCCTTCTTCAGAAACGTTGGATTTTTTCTGAGTCTGAGAGCATCAGGTTAGGACTAAAACCTCTGAAAGGCTGAGAAAACCTGTTTACTCCTAGAAGCAGGGAAAGACCCTGCATTTCTTAATGAAATTTCTGGTAATGTTTTCATGTTGTGCTGCATTTGAGTTGATTCAGACATCCAATTACTAATTACCAGCTGATAGTAGCACTAAATTGAGTTGTAACGGTCACGATCAGGTAAATTGTGAGTGTTTCTTTTTTCCATGCATCCTTTCTACGTTATTCAGTTGTACCTCGTGATGCTGTATTTTAGCTGCCAGGTGTAATTTGTGTGAGTCTGAATATTACATATTGTCAAAGGCGCCTGGTTGATGTGCAGTGTCAGAGCTGCAAAGGTTCATTTCACATTGCTGCTGTTTATGACAGTACTGCTTATGTTTAAAGATCTTATTTTGACATCTTTGAAATCATCTTACTCCTGGACTGTAGCTGTTCTTGGGTCCTTCCTTGTTTGTGTTGCGTGATTCTCCTTTTAATGTTATTTTTCTTCTTATCTTCACTGAGCTATCGACATCTCTTCCTTCTAACAAGCAACGCTGCAATGAGTTGCTATATTGTGATTTATCCAGTGCTAGGGACACCAGCTAAGGCATTTGTTGTAGCTTTGTAGTTCAATAATAGGGAGTTCTGATTACGGGATTCTGTCTTACCATCCTAAAGGCAGCTGTTAGTTCATTAGTGACTGTAATTCCCATTCCTGGGGCTGTGTCTGTTGCCACTGAAGGCGAAGACCAAACTCCTAAACAGCTTTATGAATTCAGTTTGTATCATTTGGGATTGCTTTAACCTTTTCTAAAACAGACAGAAGAGGAGGAGGAGAGCAATGTGATAGAGTTTAAACATGTGCACACCGAAAAAAGATGGGGACTAAAAACCTGAGCAGCCCCGTGAGGGAAGGAGGGCAGCCAGCTCTCCAGCGGAGCCTGTTTTATCAGTGTTTGTTTCCTAAATGGATGCTAAAATGGAAGGTGCCATAGGGTTGAAGGGGCATTGTTACCTTGAGCCTGATCTTTTGCTTTTATTTTAATCTTAGTGGTGGTGTGGTTTGGGCCGGATTGGCCACCGAGGCGGATGACAGATGCTCTCCTCCACCTCTCTGCAAAGAGAGGCAGGAGAGAGAGAGAGACTTAGGAGTTTAGAAGGAACTAAACTACCTTAATGAAATATTAATAATAAAATAATAAAAAGAAAATAATGAAATATTTAAAAACCTTATCAAGCTCCTGGGATGACGATCACGTCACCAGCGGGCACTGGGGAAGTCCCAGACTGGACTCAGTGATGGACGGGAGCTGGATTCCAGATCTGGATTCAGGATTGGGATCAAAGGCAGATGAACAGACAGAGTCCTTCTTGGATGCCGGCCAATGAAGAAAGAGGGCTGACCCTTTGATCCCTCAGCTTTTATACTGAGTATGAGGCCGATGGGATGGAATACCCTGTGGGTCAGGTTTGGGTCACCTGTCCTGTCCGTTCCTCCCCGCAGGTGCGACCCCTCTATGCTTTTCCACTTCCAACCCTCCAACGGGGCAAATACCAAAGTTGGCTGCCCTTGGGTGTTATAGCAGTAAGGATAAGCAAGAGCCTCTCTGCATCCCATTCCTTGGCATCAACTATAAACATGGGTCTCATCACTCTGAGAGCCAACAGTTTTCTGCACAACATGCTGGGAATTTCAGTAGTTAGAAGAGGCCTGGCTAAAAGGTAAAGTTACTGAATGAGATTGGTCCTGTTTTACCTCAGACCAGGACAATGGGAATTATTAGTCCTGAGACAGCCATGCCATGGCTTTGCTGCCTGCGGCCTTTTCCACAGCTGGCCTGCTCTTTCTGACATCTCTGATTGCTTATGGTACAGGTGAAGAACATGACCAGTATTGACAGGGCTTTGAATGATAATACCCAGCTCAGTGGTCTTTCTCATGTTCTTCCACAAAGCCGGTGATATGGTGCTGAAGATCTTGGTAAAAAAGCTGTGCTCTGGTTCCTGTGGTGTCTGCTAAAGTCCCTGTGCCATCTGTTAGCTGTTGGTGTGGCACAAGTAGAAGTAAAGAAGAACTTGGAAGTCCCAAGTATTCTCTTCACATAATTTTTAAACAAATAAATGACTAGTGCCAAATTCATTGGCCAACGGTTCAAAAATGGCTTTTCGCCAGTCTGAAGCATCACCTGTGGTTAGCTTAGCACTGGCCTTTCGGGACATTTGAGCAACTACAGCTCGGTGATGTTTTCACTGTTGCTATAAAACTGAATGCAGTGTTTCCATTCCCCGCTCTCAGCTGCCGTATGATGTTTGTTATTATACAGTGGCCATCTATCATTCAAGCTCTTCAGCTGCACAATATCCAGCTATTTGTCTTGCAGTGAAAATTACTGCCAGGGGTTCTGTTGTTTCAGCCATGTTTGCTTCTTGTAAGGTCGTTACCTTACGAGGTCAGTCTGGTCCACTTAGGTGGTGTAGAGAACAGCAATTGCCGTTGACATCAGACTGCTGTGAGTCAACCATCTCTGTGTTTTGAGGTGCATCCCAAGTTCCTCGTCACAACATGATTGAAATGGTGAAGTTAATTCATTAAGAATGACTCCGAAGAAGCAAAAGGCATGTGCTGTTACCTACACCTATTTGTACTGTTATACCTGCTCTTCAAACCACATTGTGAATTGTATGGTTAGAAGGGGTGTGCTCGTAACAGAGAACAATGTATTCCATGTTACAGGAATAACATCCTCTGCTTACGTGTGGGTTTCCTTTTCGCAAGTCAAGAATTGTACAAGGTGACTAAACATCTTTATGGCCTCTTTACAGGTGGAGGAACAAAGGCAGAGGACAGTAAACGACTTTCTGTAGAGCCTACAAAGGATCGGTGGCAGTGGTGAAAACAGAGCTGAAGTATCAAAGGTTCCTCTCTAAGCCCAGACCGGAGCATTTTCCCTGCTTACGCACAGGGCTATTAATATTCTCTTGCTGTGGGCTGCCGTTGTACTAGCAGGTTACTCTGAGGATAGGCTTCTAATTAAATTGTTTACAGATGGATGATTTGCTGGACTACCCACACAGTGTCTTAATAAAACTGGCTTTCCTGAGGGTGGAGGGTGTTACAGGAAAAGAGGTCTTTCAGCTGCATCGGTCGGGAGTGCCAACCACATCACGGGGCTTTTAGGTTCTTTACAGGAAAATTTTCCCTGTGAATGCAGCAGGGGAAGTGCGGCAGCTCAGCCCATGCTCCCTCTTTCTGAAGGACTGACAGAAGCGACCCAAGCAGCTCAAATGTTGATCCTTGTAGTCTGTATTGGTGCTCTTCAGGACAACCCTTCTTTCTTCATCTGGATAGCTGGAAATCCATCACGTGGATTTCCTTTGTGCTGTAATAGCGTCTTTTGAAAGCGTACTATGGCTATGACATGTCGGTGGTTGTAGCAGACCAATATTTCATGGGTGAATGTTCCTGAATACTGTTCATTTATTTGGTTATTTGTTGGCAGCTTTAGAGCAAAGTTTGCGAGACGCCAGCACTCACGCAGGGGCAAATGTCTCTTACCTCCTTGGCTGGGAAGGATCTTGACCATAGATGTTTCTGGCAGCAAAGCGGAGCTCTGGGCTGCTTGGGAAGGAGTCAGCTATAGAGAGCACACACTGGGGAGAAGATAGCAGCCAGGACCAAGCAACTGTTGTTTTTTCCAGGCTAAAAACAGAAGGGCAACAACAGGGGCTGCAAACAGGATCTCCTGTTGCTCAGTGGTACTGGGGAAGGGGTCTTCAGTTTACCCTCTTGCTTGGGAGCACAGTGCAACTCTGTTAGTCAAGCTGTTTTAATATGTCAGGCATAACTGTAAGAGCTTCCTTAGGGAGTCAAAAATAGTGTTAATTCACTCAAATGGCTGCATTACTCTGGATTGTGTTGACATTTGAACACAAAGAGTCGTGGGGCACGGAGGGACAGGGAGGGGGGTTGTGCTGACATTTAGTATAAAGCCGGTGGGCACCTGATGCTGTTTTCTGTGCGTGCCTTTACTCCACGGGTATGTGTACCTGCTGGGTGAAATTCTGTATCCACCTGCTTTTGGAGATTGCTAGGTGTGTCGTAGCGTTACATTTTGTCCTGCTGATGACCGCGGTACTCCTGATAGTCCTAAGCAAGAACCTGAGTTGCTGTGCAGGTTCATAATGTGGGAGAAGATACACTGATTTGTACCATACGATCACTAGGGAAAGTACTTTTATTGTTCTGTAATTTTCTCTAGGGAAGTTGCTAAAAGTTCAGACGCATTTAAAAAGCTGATCTAGCTTTGCCAATTCGTTGTTGTGCTTAACTTGAATAAGAATTTGAAAACATTTGGTTTTCTTAATTTTCATGAAAAAAGTTTGTGTGAAAAATTTCCCAAATGCCATCCACTACCACTGTCTTGAACAGTCTCTGTTAACCTGTCAGCTTTCTAGTCAGTTTTAAATCCTTCTTGTAGTGTTAAGATCCAGCTGTTACACTTAATAATTAAAAATAAAAATCCAACCTTCTGGCCAGTTCATTGCGTGGAGTTTTAACTGATGCAAACCTTTTACTCTCCAGCTAACATTTGTATAAGCAAAACTAAATTGCCCCACTGTGGTTAGCCCACAAGGTGCAAAGTCGTAGCTATTGGGCAGCAAATTCCTTCATTACTCTGACTTTTGTGTAGGTAAAGTACTTCTGGTATATTGCCAACCATTTTTTTTTCAAGGTCATTTCTGTTTAATGTATCGTACTGCTTAATTCTTCTACAGCTCTCCCTGAGCTGAATTACGAATCCCTGCGTGCTGTGACAGTTTCTTTTGAAAGTATACCTGAGTTATCCTTTTCCGAATAGTGAAATGGCCAGGTATTAAAAGGGGTGCTTCTTCAAGGATTTTGAGGATGGTAAAAAAAATCTGTCATTCACCTCAGTGCTCTTTGCTGAAATTTAACTGGGGCACCTGATGGAAGTGTGGAGGCAGCTCAAGAGCCTGGACTTGATTTGCTTTCTTCATTACAGAAGTGAGTGGGAATCAGCAGAGGAGAGCTTTCAGGCAATTTTGATAATTGGGAATCTGATGGACAGATTTTGCCTTTTTTATGTGCCCTTTATACAGTCAAAATAGGTCTCTCATCAGTCTTAGCAGAATCCTCGACTCTCAGTAATGATTCCACCTAGCACCGTCTGGTGCTCGCTATCCTGTTGGAGATCAAATACAGAATATAATGTTCAGCAGTGAGTTAGTTTAGTTTAAGACCATTACCCCTTGTCCTATCGCAACAGGCCCTGCTAAAAAGTTTGTCCACATCTTTCATATCAGCCCCTTCTAAGTACTGGAAGGCCACTTTAAGGTCCCCCCAGAGCCTTCTCTTCTCCAGGCTGAACAATCCCAACTTTTTCAGCCTTTCTTCACAGGAGAGGTGCTCCAGCCCTGTGATCATTTTTGTGGCCCTCCTTTAGACTTACTCCAGCAGGTCCGTGTCCTTCTTATGTTGGGGACCCCAGAGCTGGACGCAGCACTGCAGGTGGGTTCTCACCAGAGCAGAGGGGCAGAATCCCCTCCCTTGACCTGCTGGCCACGCTGCTTTTGATGCAGCCCAGGATACGGTTGGAAATTATGCTGGATGGTGATTTAAAGGTGAAGCTTCTTATCATGGAATAATGAAGCAACTTTAGTTCTTGATCTGACTGAAAACAAGTGGGAAAGTGTATGTGAAGTACAGCCTGGTAGGGGTAAGATTTCACATCATCTTATCCCACCCTTCAGCTGTCCCTTCTGCCCAGCTTGCACTATGCTTGATTTGGCAGCCTTCTGTTTGGATTCAACGCAGTAAAAGGAGACTGTATTTGGTAACCAAACCTAGCCCAAATTGCCAAAGGACCCTAAGAGCAAAGCAGAAGTATTTATGAAGGCCTTGTTGTGTATCTGAATGTTTTACAACAGACATATTGCTTGCAAAACATTTTTGCTATTTTTCACCTACTTTTCTCCTCTAACCAGAAGTACCCTGGCCTCCTAGGTGATGATCGTAACGGGTTTAACTTCGTAACAGAAATACACCATGTAGCAGTGTTTGGACGTCACTGCAACGCAGTGATTTACCCAACTGGTGGCCTGCTCATTGGTAGAGCGGTGTTAGCATCCCCGTGACTCTGTGGATGAAAATGAACTAGCAGCCCGCACTAGTCTGTTAGTTATGGAAAGGCACTTCAGGTACTAATTGGAAACGGGGTGCATAAATTTGACTGGCATGAGTAGGAAATGCCTGAGGAAGCTGACAATCCGTCTCTGCAATGTTGTTCCTCAGAAATTCTAATTAGAGATAGCAATTGGGTTCTCTTAATTTTCTTCCGCGTGCACTCCAAGCAACATGAAACCAATTAACTTTCTTATTGCATCTGTACATTACTTTATGTACAGAACATACTGATACGACATTTCTATTTGAATTCTTGCCTTTTGGCCTTTGATAGAAAATCAGATAGTTGCAGTTTATTAGACTAATAGAGAGTATATAGGAACACAAATTTTTATCTTTTTTCTACCAGAAAAGAAATCCTAGACCTTTATACTTCTAGAAACCTTTTTGTACTGTGTTTGTGATTTCTCAGCAATTTTCTAAAACCTGATAAGGATGCCCATTAATTAAGTTTAGATGAAGGAAACTTCTTTGCAGTTAATCTCTGAAGTCCAACTGCTACCCTGTATGTAAAGCTCTCTGTGACTAGGAGTAGGTATTTAACCTGGGTTTGTTTTGAGGCAAGGAAACATGCAAGCTGCTGTCTGAGCCCTGTGCACATTCACACAGGAGATGAGCTTTAACTAAAAATAAGTGTCTTGATACAGCTTGGGATGATTAATAGATTTAACTTTTCCCTTCCTGGCTTTCTTCTCTTTAGGTAGGACTGATTTCTCAGTGAAAGTTGTACAAAGCTATAAGCTAATGTCTTATGTTGATTCTAATTACTTGGTTAGATATTGCCCTAATGAAGAGAAACACTGAATTGAGCCTGGTGAGGGGGTTGGGAGGAGGCAAATGCAGATCTATCTCAAGACGTTGTTTTACTCTAAGCCCTACTTCCATTTACTTACTTTATCAGTTCTTCCTTCATGGCTCATAAATCAAGAAGAACAACCACGCTGACTTCTAAGAAACAGTATGTGTATTTGGGGAAACTCAACAAAGGGTGAAAAATGGCAGAGATTGAAGTACCGGGCACTGTCTAGATGTAGATTTATGGTGTTACAGACCCCTGGCCATCTCTGTCATGGCCTCACATGTGCTGCCTGTGCTCTGTGATGCAGAAGAAGGAAGAAGCTGTCTGCTCCCAATGTAGGACCCTCCCCAGCCTTTGTCACAGCTCTATCCAGCTCTGATAGAGAGCCAGACCCAGCTCTCTGTTCAGACATCACTCCCAGGCAGATGCAGCTGACCGAGAAACAAGTTTCTCTATTGCTCAATCAAGCGATACAGGGCAGCTGTACTTTATTTTCCTCATAACCTGTACTGAGGTCCTCAGCAGAGGATTAAAGCACGACATGAGTCCTAATTATTTAGAATCACAGAATCACAATTGTCTAGGTTGGAAGGGACCTTTAAGATCATCCAGTCCAACCATTAACCTAACACTGCCAAAACCACCACTAAACCATGTCCCTCAGCACCACCTCTACCCATTGTTTAAATACCTCCAGGCATGGAGATTCCACCACTTCCCTGGGTAGCCTGCTCCAATGTTTGATAAACCTTTCGGTGAAGAAATTTTATTCTAATATCCATCCTAAACCTCCCCTGGTGCATCTCGAGGCCGTTTCCTCTCGTCCTATCACTTGTTACTTGAGAGAAGAGATTGACCCCCACCTGGCTACAGCCTCTTTTCAGGCAGTTGTAGAGAGCCATAAGGTCTCTCCTCAGCCTCCTTTTCTCCAGACTCAACAACCCCAGCTCCCTCAGCCGCTCCTCATAAGACTTGTTCTCTAGGCCCCTCACCAGTTTTGTTGACAGTCTCTGGACTCACTCCAGCACCTCAATGTCTTTCTTGTAGGGAGGGGCCCAAAACTGAACACAGGATTCGAGGTGGGGCCTCACCAGTGCTGAATACAGGGGGACGATCACTGCCCTGGTCCTGCTGGCCACACTATTGCTGATGCAAGCCAGGATGCTGTTGGCCACCTTGGCCACCTGGGCACACTGCTGGCTCATATTCAGCCAGCTGTTGACCAACACCCCCAGGTTCTTTTTTGTTGAGCAGCTTTCCAACCACTCTTCCCCAGGCCTGTAGTGCTGCAGCATGGTCCAGCCTTTGCAAGTGCTAGATTTGAGGAGTGTGACCCCATCTCCATGTTCTCTCTCTCCAGGGATGTAACCTTCTTTGCCCTCTGGAAAACAGACCGTTTTCATCTCCTCTCCCACCTCACCTGCCCCTCCAAGCAGCCACAGCGACCACTCTTCGGTACCTATCTTGTACCTGAGGATGGGGAGAGGAAAGTGAGGCAGGGTGGGATGGTTGCTGCTGCCTAACACAGTGCCGGGATGCTGCTGCTGGATACGTGGGTGTTCACGAAGCAGAGAGAGTAACTCAGACCCGTGTTGAGTCTGTGCAGGCTCAGGAAGGGGTGGTAGGGCAGTCAAGCTGCTTGAAGACCTGTGCCCCATCTCTGCTGGGGACAAGGCAGCAGGTTGGTCAGCAGGTTGGCTCACGGACCAGGAGTCAACCTTGAATTTATCAACATTCAGAGGGATTTTGAATAGATGGAATCAACCTTTTTGGGAATGCAGAATGATGCTAATTGGCACGGCTGCAGCGTGTAAGCACTGTCCTCGTTAGGTTCCCAGGAATCTATTTTGCTGGAGGAGTACTGGTCCCTTTCTCCTGGCCAGTAACTAGCTGTGTATCACAATTGATCTGTTTCCAGTGTATTGGTACCTGGGAGAATGCTCATTCTCCACATTTACTTTCTAAAAATGGGAACCATCCTTTGACTAGTGCTGCCAGATGCGTTTGAAGAGGTCCTGCTTCGCCTCCCTGAAATGGCTGCGTTTCAGAGGTAATTGAACAATTTCTGCTTGGCCGTCTCCTCCTGGTGATCTGGGAGAGAACACATCGGCTGCATTACCCAGACTGACATAACAATTTTGAGAGCTGTGATTTTTTTTTTTTTTTTTGTAAGATGCCGAGAGAGTTACAAGAAGTGGCAAAATTCTTTTAAGCCAGATTGGGTTTAACATTAAGGAAATAACCTCGGAAGTGACATCTCAGGAAGCCAAACTTAATGGCTTAGTTGTTCATATTTATTGCTGTTCTCTAACCTGTGGGGTGATGCTGCATATACACTGTACTGCAATACTTTCTGTAAAGTACAACTTGCGTATGCGCAGTGTTGTTCTGTGGTGCAAGAAACAGTTTTGTGCTACTAAACACTATTTGATTAGCTAGAGGGAGCTCTTTGTCTAAGATACTTGCTGTTTCAGCCCTGCTTTTTCTCATCATTAACCAGCAGTTTTAATATCACCAACCTGTCACAACTGTTGTTTTCCAAACTCATTTTAAAATGACATTTAAAGATTTGGATTAAGTTTTCTGTATAAAAAGCTGGTTTTTTGCTAAGTTTGTTTGCATGTCTGGTCTCCAGAAAAAGTTTGGTCACTCTGCTAGATGACCAGCTTCCCTCACGACGAGTTCCTGCTACAGTGGAAAGGCAAATAACTCAGTATCTGTTAAAAAAAAAAAAAAAAAATCTCCTTTTTACTATCCAAAGTTGGTAGAGCTGTATGTAAGTGGTGTTTTCCAGTGAGAAGCACATCATGCTCATGTGCTCACATGCTTGCTCCTTGACAGCCTCACCCAGAGCTCTTTGCTGTCCATGGGATGACACTCATTGACGTCAACAGTTTGACCCCAGTTATTTCCTGCTGGAGTTGTGGCTTCATACAGGAAGGTCACAGTGTCTCTTTTCTTTAAAAGTTTGTGAAGACTCTGTGGGTTTTCTCTTATAACAGCTTCTCCCTCCTTTCCCATTTGGATTTGGCAAAGAGGTTTTGGTGCTTTCTGAATCTTGACTTGGCGCTTTTCCCTGTTCAGATCATCTTGCAACTATTAACGAAATAAACCCTACAACGTCACACGAGCCCAACAATGCTGGTGTTCCCAGTTTACAGGTGGAAGAACCGAGATGCAGCATGGGCCAACATCATACATGGAGACACGCAGGATTCCTGTGGCAAAGCCCCCGAAACTTCCTCTTTCCCCGCCTTTGCTGTGCGGCTTGGATTACAGCGCTTGCAGGCTTTTAGGTGTTTGCGCACATGTCAAGAGTGCAACTTGTGATCCTTTTCCTTTCTGGTCAAGAATTTTGTTGTTGTATTTCTGAATATCATTACCTCCGTGAAATTCAATGTGCCAAAGAGAAAATAAAGAGCCTGAGCCCCCCGTACCTCAAAATCCAGTTTGTTGAACTAGAGCAATAGTGAGGTGTCTCAGATGCGTGTGATGGATTTGTATCTGTACATCTTTTACAGCAAGCTGGCAATTTGATCCAAAAATGCGGTGTCTTAAAAGTGGAATATAGGTATTTGTAATTCAAGGCTGCAGGATATGTTTTTTGGTATCAAGTCTGAAAGACTCCTGCACAAAAGCAGCACTAAAACCAAGCGGAGCATGGAGTACTTTTCAGTGCAGATGAAATCAATGACTCTTTCAGCTCCAGCTGCCACACGTGATGTCCCAGCCGGGTCTGTCTGTGCAGGAAGCCAGTGATGCTGGGAAGACTTTCGTAGGCAGAGGGTTAGGTCAAGTACCTGGTTTTGTGGAGGGTCAGGAAGAGCTGGCTGTGTAACTCCACCAGTGCCGTGAGCGTTCTTTCTCAGTGAACAATTTGTCCTGGGCAGGACAAAACATCGTTTCTGTGTTTCAATTTAAAAATAAGTATACATATTAATGAAAAATATGTTTAGTTTAAACACATAAAAAAGTGAATACCTTAATTTAAAAATAACAGAATAAAATCCTTTGGAGCCCTTGAAAACTGCCTTATTTTGCCTCCTCAACATGATTCAAATAATCTTATGAAAACTTTTAGTCCCCCAAACAGAGATTTCTATTGTTAAGAAGGGAATTGTCTTGAAATTTTTGCCTGCCCCACACCTCAGCCTCAGCCCAGCATCACACGGCACAGTTGCACGCTGGCTGAGCTCCAGCTTGAAGCGGAGATGTTGCACCTCAGCTGTGAAAATCAAAACCACAGTTTGAAATATTTCTTCTAAGCAACCTGCCGAGGCAAGGTGTGGTTTGCCCTTTCCTATCCCTCAGGTGACTTTTGCAGGACATGCTTTCTAGATGCTCTTTAGGAACATCAGTCAGTGACTTTGGCCTGTAGGGGAGCACAAATGAACACAAAATTCTCTCCCTTATCTGCAGTCAAAGATGCTTCAATTGGCAGCTGTTGCTGAAGTCACTTCCAATCTCGTCTTGCAGAAATACGCTGCCAGTTAACATGCGCTGGCTTTCACTTCTCCCCAGTACGGACGCAGCTGCCAGGAGCTGGACCTGGTCCCACTGGGGAAACCGGCCACCGAGTCTGCAAGTTGGTGTGTTTATAGAGTGAGAGAGAGAGAACGTGGCGAAGGAGGAATGCTTTCTCCTACAGATCTTCTCATCCCAGACTGAGGATCCTGGACCTGTCAATGGTTTTCTCTTTTGCTTGCTGCTGCCCAGTCTGTTTTGCCTGCGAGTGCCCGCCCAGGGACTGCTGCTCGCCGTGTGTTTTGTGCGGGGCTCGGCACTTCTGCAGTACAAAAAAGGACAGCAGCAGTCTGGAGGCTGCTCAGGTTGTGTGCACAGCAGTACCCGTAGGAAACTCTTCCGCAGGAGAGAGAGGCTGTGAAAACATTCGTCACAGAAGCATCTGTGGAGAGCACATATGAGCACAGCTTTACAGGGGACAGGTTAAGAAAGATACAGTCCACCTTGATCAGCACCAGCCGCTGAAGGACGTTCCCACATCAGCTGATAAGGACACAGCTATGTAGCTGTGTGGCCCTCCTGCTTATATCACGACGCATCTGGCCCTGTGGAAAGGTCAGGGGGATTCCCAGTACCGCTATAATTGTTTTCTGGCTGGTGAAGCATTGAAACTGCTCCACAGCCCAAGATTTAATCTCTTGAAAGTTCCCAGGCCTGGGACATCTGCCATTAAAAAAATCCTTGGCTGAAAAGTTCCTGCCAGGTTAATGTTTTCAGGCCAGGATAAGAGTCTGCTAAATTGTTTGTCTGTGTTGTAAATAACTTATTATGCATATATACGGTGTAAATAAATAATTTTGGGGAAAACTTTTAGAATGCAATTGTTCAGAGATATAAGCCAAGTGGTGTAGGCTGGAAGTCTTGGAGCTGCCCCAGAGGTTTGACTCCACTGGTTCAGTGGAAAACAATGAAAATGATGTATCATTTGACCTCTGGTTTACATACCAACGATTTGGTGGCTACAGTGTAAGCATCTGCAAGTGAAGCAGACATCTGAGCTCTCATAGCTGATGACGGTGGAGGAGTCGAGATGTCTGCTTTACACTGAATGGGATCATTCTTGAAACTGTTGATTATCATCTACTTTGCGATCTTAGACACCTGGCTTCCATGTATAGAGCTATAGGTAGTCACTTACATATAGGTTCATTCATCTGGACCTGAATCCTACTGTAAATTAATAGAAAATATAACCTGGAGAGATTGAGAACAACATGGTTTCTCAGCCTGAACACGAAAAGACTGAAGAGGAGTAGTGCTAGTCTTCAAACACACAGAGGACTGCTGCCAAGAATAACATGTTTTCCAAATCCCTGGAGGATAAGATGAGAAATGATGGATTTTGGTTGCAACCAGGAGGGTTTAAGATCGACATCACAAAAAACTTGGTAATGAAATACTGACTAGATTTGCTGAGAAGGATGTAGAGCTGTCAACGTTGGAGGTATTTGTCAACAGATATAGACAAATATCTGTCAGAAAAGGTTGGCTTACATTCCTTCCAGCTCACTGTCTGAAAGATAAGGTCACTTTACTATTGTAATATAATTGAAAGACAACGTACAAAATACTACACAAATCACAGCTTCATTTGTAGAGACGGTTTCCCACCCTGGAATTGGGGATGTCATCAGAGTGGGATGGTCCCCACGTGTAGGTTACTGACTGTGTTTATATTTTGCTGAGTAGCCACTAGTGTGACAGCAAGAAGAGGTATGTCTTTCTGGAGCAACGCAAAGGCAGTTTGGTTTTCAAAGGCTTAAGTTACTTATAAAACAGAGTGTAAGTAATCTTTAAAGGCAAGTGGTATGAACATTTCTGGTAGCATTTTGGCTGCTAAAAGAATCCCATCCACCATTTTGATACTGTAGCCCATCATGCCATGCAGAAGCAGTTTTTGAAGCTGCAAATGTCCTAGCAAAACCTGTGTGATCTAAAGCGCATCGCGCCATTTGTGCTCTATCTTAAGGCTGAGAATTTGCAATATGCACATAAGAAATGCTTAGATACTGGATTTTCCTGGCAAAAAATAGGGAGAAATGAAATCTTCAAAGGCATTTGACATGAAGTCATTTAAGCCTTGTGAACTGCTGAAACAGCGTGTTTGGGTAGGGCTATCTACAGTAGCTATTATAAATATCAAGCAATATATTACTGTGGCTGTGTTATCTCTGACAAGATTAAGTGCATTCCTGTCAGAGAGAATTTTCCGATAAAGATTTCATTGCCTGCTCCCCACATACAAAATGGTAAGTCACCCTGATATTTCTCTGCTCTACTTTATCAATAAAAATTGGTCTGGTTGGATTATTTCTGTTTGTCTCCTAATGAAGTGACATTTTGTGATGTGTCAGTCAATCCTGGAGTTGAGAAAGACCTATCAACTTGAGTCCACATCCTGAAAGTAGTAGTTATGTATCACACACTGCAATATGCTGTGCTGTGCTTTTCGTCTGCTTTACTCATAAAAGCATAAATCACCCATTAAAAATAATTACTGAGGTGAGGGAATAGATTATTTGACGAGCCAGATTGCTCACTCTGAATCATAGCATCTTTTGCTGAAACAGACGTATGATGGTATGGAATTGGAGACATCAAAACTGATTTAAGAAGAGACACTAGCAATGTTAAATCAAAGTTACTGCTCATAGAGCAGAATATATGGTCTGCTGGGTAGACATTCTCAGGACCACATGGGGTCCTATGAATATTAAATATCCCATGCCACATGTGAAAAATGCAGCAGAAAGGTCTAAAATATGCATAAGGACCTGAACTGATGACAGTGGCTGCTGCATTGAAGTCTGCCATCGTGACCTTTTCATCACCCGCTCACCCTAATGCATCCGTTTCCAGGGAACCTCAGCAACACTGTGATGAACACTCCACAGTCAATCGAGCCCAGCACAACAAAGTAGCTGGGATTTCCACACTGGCACAGGTGAGCTTACCTAGAATAAAAGTTACCCCTTGACATCTTTGTAGTTTGGAGAAGCTCATTATAACTAAGGCTACTTTCCAGGGCTTCTTGTGAAGTGTGAAGCCCATTTTAAGAATATTTGTAGCAATGGAGATGGCTTGGGGAATGCTAGAAATAGTCTGTGGCCAAAGAAGTAGGAGCTTGGAATATCTGAGCATTCCTGGCTTGGAGTATCAGGGAACTGTTGCAGGTGGTATCTAGTGGAGATTGCAACAAGAGTTACACCTCCACTGGAAGCAGACTAAGGCACGTGTTAGTCCCCAAGCATGAGAGGAAGAAGATGGAAGGGCATTTAGGAAAGGCTGAGGCTGGCGAGATTATATTTAGTTTAGAGTGAGGAATTAGCTATCTAAACAGAGGCGTGGAGCAAAGCAAAGAGCCAAGAAAATGGAGCAATGAGCTGTGACCAGAGAACTGACACCACGGCATGGACGAATGATTGATTCCCCCCATCCAAACAAAGATCCGTTAGTTCCTTTTAGACCACTGGCTGTTCTGGTGGCCTCGGACTACCTGAGTAGCAAGACCAGAGACCAGGAAAGTCGATGTGAGCCTGCAGCAGTTAGTGCCGCTGGTTCTAAAGGAGCTGCAGCTGTTTTCATCGGTGACATAGTTTTCATTGCCCATTATGATGTCAAGTGTGTTAAATTTATGATGCAATGTGTTTATTTTAATGTGCAGCGTCTGCATCTCACCAGCCACATATATTTCAATCTTTAATGTAGCCATCTCATTGTATTATAACACTCTTGCATATTTACTCACAGTCTCTCTGAATGGAGAATTGAACAGTATCTCATGGCATTTTACTAATTAAATAGATTGTGTATTTTGCTGGCAGTGTGTTGTGAACATTAACTTCTGGAAGCTTTTTCATTTATCATTGTCTCATTCCTTGGCATTATGATTACTGCAATTTTATATGTGATAAGACTTTACAGCAAGTTAGACTGTACGTCAGAAATTCCTGCCTGCAGCAATCTGCTCTGCGAGATAGAAGTGTAATGGGATTCATAATGTTCACTCACACTCTCTCTTCATCAGCATTTCCTCCCTCCTCTTCACTGAGGGTTTTATTTGTCTCTCTCCCTGTTCCGTTTGGACTCTGGGGAGGGGGGCAGTGCTCGTTTTTGATTTCCTCCTTTAACCTTGACTATGAAACACTCTTTCTTATCAGGAAGCTGTTAGGCGGTGTTTCAAAAAGGCCTGGATGCTGGGGGAGCACATGGCTGTGAATAGGATACGTGCTCTCACAAGTGCTGTCGAACAAAACCTGCCTCTTAGGATGTGGAAGATGCTACTCCATCCCTAAACCTCCAGCTTGGTGGCACTACTGTGGCACGGTGTGAGGCATAAAACCACAGAGCCGAGCACTTGCTTGCTCCTGGCACTAAGTGAGGTTTATGTAGCAGTTTATAAATCCCCATGTTGGCTTTAGCGCTGGCGCTGCTGTTGCAGCACAGTGGTGTTGGTACCTGTTTGCGTCCATTTTCTACTGTAGAAAAGCCATGGCCGTCAGTCCAAGTGGTGTTTATATCCCCTGACTTAGGATGTCTACGTAATAAAAATTTACCTCAACTATACTCCAGTACAGAATGGAAAAAGGATTTATCTTTGGAAAAAGTGATGTATTCTAGCCCTGATTTCAGAAACTGCTGGTGGGATTCAGTTAGTCCTAAATTTCGGGATAGTTAAACTCTCAGATCAAGATGGATGTGTGTGAGCCAGTTGCCTGAACTTCCATTTTAATCCATAAAGATCCAGTTGATGGAACCAGCAGAATGCAGAGAGCTTTCAGCTCTGCATGAATGTAGGATGAGATGAATACTTTCTAAGATTTCACTAAGATGAGATGAAACGGGAGCTCACATGGAGACATAGGTGTACTCTTCTCTGGGTCAAAAACTGGCTGGAAGTTTGGGCCCAAAGAGTGGTGGGAACCGAGTTAAATCCAGTTGGCGACCAGTCACAAGTTCCCCAGGGCTCGGTATAGGGGTCTGTTCTGTTTAATATCTTTATCAATGACCTGGACGACAGGATCGAGTGCACCCTCAGTAAGTTTGCAGATGACAACAAGGTAGGTGGGAGTATTGACCTGCTTGAGGGTAGGATGGCACTATAGAGGGATCTGGACATGCTGGATCAATGGGCCGAGGCCAATGGTAGGAGGTTCAACAAGGCCAAGTGCTGGGTCCTGCACCTGGGTCACAACAACCCCATGCAGTGCTACAGGCTTAGGGAAGAGTGGCTGGAAAACTGCTCAGCAGAAAAGGACCTGGGGGTGTTGGTCAACAGCTGGCTGAATATGAGCCAGCAGTGTGCCCAGGTGGCCAAGAAGGCCAACAGCATCCTGGCTTGTATCAGCAATAGTGTGGCCAGCAGGACCAGGGCAGTGATCGTTCCCCTGTATTCAGCACTGGTGAGGCCCCACCTCGAATCCTGTGTTCAGTTTTGGGCCCCTCCCTACAAGAAAGACATTGAGGTGCTGGAGTGAGTCCAGAGACTGTCAACAAAACTGGTGAGGGGCCTAGAGAACAAGTCTTATGAGGAGCGGCTGAGGGAGCTGGGGTTGTTGAGTCTGGAGAAAAGGAGGCTGAGGGGAGACCTTATGGCTCTCTACAACTGCCTGAAAAGAGGCTGTAGCCAGGTGGGGGTCAATCTCTTCTCTCAAGTAACAAGTGATAGGACGAGAGGAAATGGCCTCAAGATGCAGCAGGGGAGGTTTAGGATGGATATCAGAATAAAATTTCTTCACCAAAAGATTGGAGCAGGCTACCCAGGGAAGTGGTGGAATCTCCATGCCTGGAGGTATTTAAACGATGGGTAGAGGTGGTGCTGAGGGACATGGTTTAGTGGTGGTTTTGGCAGTGTTAGGTTAATGGTTGGACTGGATGATCTTAAAGGTCCCTTCCAACCTAGATGATTCTATGATTCACCTCTGTAGAGACACTGGCAAGATGTAGTGCCCAATGGTGATGGTGCTGGATGTTGAAGCTACTGTCCTAGCTGCAGACTGCAACCGTGACGGCTGTCCCTAGGGGTGGCAGGGACCTTGAAAATTGCCTTCTCCAGATACCTCATATTTCCCTACATTAAAGAGAGCCCTTCTAGAAACGCTGTTGAGGTAAACCCGAGCCTGGACGTGCTTCTTTCTCCCTTGTTGATGCTTCCAAATGACACGGGTTCTGTGTGTGGCAGACTGCCTCCTGCCTGAGCAATGGAGTGTGCAGAGCGGTGCACGTGCTGTGCTGCTATTTCTGCAGGGTTCTTGTACCTTGACACCTGTTCTCAGCTGCATCTCCAGGAGAAATCAGTCTCCTCCAATCACATGAAGTATGTCCTTCTTCCTCACTCCCCCTGTGGCCTCATCGCATGACGACATGCCTGTTCATGTACCTATATGTTTTGGAGCTCCTCTAAGCTCTCTGGTCTTTGATACTTTTTTATGCTTTTGTTAGACCCTTCTGTTTCTTTAAGGTAGGGAGCTGCTCTTGTAAGTTATATTTTTTGAATTGATTTTTTCTCAGGCAAAATAAGATCAATCAAATCATATGGCTAATAAAATTGATAAAGAACCAATAAAAGCCCAGTGACACACCATCTGGCACACTGAAGATGAACAACAAGAAAACCAAGCCACTGCTCAAATCTTAACCTTTCTTATCACATTAGAAGCTCATTCACACTTCATAATAGCCCAACATTTCATTTCAGCTACTGAGATTAATGCCAAAGAATACATAATCACACAATAATTCTCTGTATCTTTCCATCCAGATGCATTGAGCGGAGTCATCAGAATAAACAGATCAGCCATTTGCTCTCCCCGACCATATTCACTAGCACCATAACAGCAGCAACCGAAACGGAACCTCTGCAGATACAGGTGATCCTGTTGTTAAACAAAAAGCTGCTGGAAAGAGCCGATATTCCAAAGCATCAAAATTATTTAGGAGGAGAACCTCTGAACTTTCACCTGACCCTGCAAAGAAGGATGTTACCACAGAATATAAAGTTGAGGCTCAAGTGCAGATCTGATTTGATAGCATCCCATTGCAGTCAATAGAGCTGTATCTTGCCAAGAGCTGATTTTGGCTTTCAAACTTCAGAAAGAAATTGCAAAAGCCAAATAGGGGTTCTTGGAAGTCGTAGCTCTGACCAGCCACACATCTATAGTGTGAGTGACCATTTAGAAACTGCATACGAATATATCCTTAATATGAATCACGACCCTAATGCAGCCTGAAAATATGTGGTATTATAACAAATATTGACAAATTGTCAGTACATTCATACCAGACAGGGCTGGAGATTTGACTGCAGATTTGAAGTACAGATTGGTAAAGGCTCCTTCGTTACGCCTGTCCCTGTACTGACCATTCTTCTAGTAATGCAGAATAGCTTGTACGCATCTGCTGAAGTATTGTGAGCTGTTCACAGTCCAAGTGACAGGTTTTGGTCATCTATCACCGCAAGTCCTAATCAGAGCGCTGCTCTACTCGTGATATGTTGGTGTAACACATCTGCACAGAGACGTGGGTGAAGATTGCATACCCACACATCTGGCAAACGCATATGCCCCACGTGTTTATAGATGTGTATGGAGGTATGGATGGGCGCACACACATAGCTGTGTACTGTTGCTGTCTTTGGCTTTAGATTAAAATTATATTGATGTTTATAGCATAGCTCGGGCCTCCTGGAGGAGAGCGATAGATCTCTTGAAATGCCTGTGGACCAAAGTAATCCTTGGTGTATCTGCTCTGTGGGATGGCATGAGTTTGGACCAATGACTTTGGGGAGAGGGTTGCAACACTGTGCTGTGTCAGTCTTTGGACATGAACCCAGTGATATTAAATGACTACTAAACCATTTATTAAGCCTTACAATAAATGGCATATTAATCCATGCAAAATGTCTTAAAAAGCTGACTTACCAGAAGATCTCGGTGAGTAGTTATACATAGGGTGTAGCTCAGTGCAATGCATTTATTAATGATCTAAAGGAAAAGATCAGCTCATTACTAGCAAGGTTTGCAGTTTGGAGAATTAGCTGGCAGTGGTGACTAATGGTAAGGGAAAGGCAGTTATACGTTGTTCCGTAATACGTTGTTCTGGAATGATTTAAATAACAAGTGCTTTTAATGTGACCAAATGCCAGCGTATGTTTCTGGGAATTGGAGATGTGCGTAGCACTTACAGGATGTGGGGCTGCCTCCTGGAAGGCATTGACTCGGAGAGAGGATGGGCGGTCGTGGTCAATAAACAGCATGCAATGGTTGTCCGATATAATCGTGTAGCTAAGAGAGCTAATGGGAGCCTCAGACGTATAACCAGGGGAAAACAGAGTAGAAGGAAGAAAGTGATACTGCCGCTGTTTGCTGCAACACTATGGCCATTGGTCAGAAATAATCCCGGGGCCTCAATAAAGGCACAATGCAGTCATTACTACTAGAATAGCTACAAATACTTTTTGAAAATTATCTGAGTTTAGGAAAAAAGTTTACCTACAAGAGGAAGGTTACTCAGAAATAAAGATGCATCTCACTCACAGACTGTAAGCACCTACATAGCGAAAAAATGACTAAAGGCGGAGGACTGGTGAATTGAGCAGGTAAAGACATAGTGAGATCCCATGCCTGGAACTTCAAGCTGGACATATTCGGGGTAACAACACAAAGTAACTTTTTACAGGGTAACAGCCCTGGTAATACTACATCTAATGATTTTGTGGATTCTCAACACTGCTGGATTTCTCTTGGTAAGCTTTACTCAGTTCAAGCAGAAGTCTTGCAGGAATTACCAGGTGAAATGTTATGCCCTGTGTTATGGTGCTGTCATACTCACTGAGCATAATGTTCCCTTCTGGCATTACAAATCTATGAACCTGAGAAATGCACGACCAAAGGGCAGCTGTGGTGCAGCTACTGCATTCTTGAGTGGAGAAAGCTATCTGGGTCGTATCTTGGGGAGACAGACTGTGTTATGCTGGGGAGACGAGCAGAGATGAGAACTGACCTTTGGCTTATTCACAGCGACAGGAATTGAAAATACATGTTCTTTGCAAACATACATCTTTTCCTGCCAGTCCTGGGAAGCCTTCCTTCTGCAAAGGTCTGCTATAGACAGTACCTGACTCACTCTGCCACCAGCCTTTGAGAGGGGGTACACAGAGGGGCAGGCACTTTTACAGGGGAGCATACATAGGGGTTGTAGTGGAGGAAGGCTATTCGGGTGGCTGCTGAGTAAGCCAGCATGTTTCTACCCTATTCAAGCAACATTTCAGACCAGTATTACCCATATTTAGTACTGTGCCATCCCCTGCTGGCAATGCTCCTCATAATGCAGTCCAGGATACCATTTACCTTCTTAGCTACAGGGGCACATTGCCATTGAACTGGCTCATGGTCAACTTGGTGTCCACCAGGACCCCCAAGGCCTTTTGTGCCAAGCTGCTTTCCAGGCAATCAGCCCCCCGGTGTATACTGGTGCATGGGGTTGTTCCTCCTCATGTGCAGGGTTTTGCACTTGTCTTTGTTGAGCTGCATGAAATTCCTGTTGGCCCATTTCTCCAGCCTGTCGAGGTTTCTCTGGATGGCAGCACAGCCCTCTCGTGCATCAACCACTCCTCCCAGTTTTGTACTGTCTGCAAACTTGCTTATCAGTTCACTAGCTTGAGTAGCCAAGTTGCTGGTGGATGTTCTGCCACCTGAAGCATCTATCAAGATTTTCACCAATGCAAGGAAGGCATCATGCCCTCACAGCCTGACCTCTCCAGGGCTGTGAGCTGAATGCCACATTTGGGACACCTCTACAGAGCAGTTTGTGTGACAACAGCCCCCTTCACTTAAACTGGCAAATGGCAATCAGTGGGCAAGGGAAACAGGTATCTAGGAGAGGACGCGTAGTTCCTGTGCTTCATTTTTGCCTCAGCTGTCAAAAATGGCCATGTCTAGTTAACTTCCTGCACCCCTCCCTACAGCAATGCTACACTAGAAGACCATTGCTTGATCTATCTCACCTTTGGTCATGTCTACACCTTGTAGCTGATTTCAGTGCAAACATCAGCAGGTTAATGTGGAGTTATCTGCTGCAGACATGTATTGTGGGCTATGGAGTCACGCAGAGATACTAGCTCAGACCCTAAGAGCAATTCATTGCTTTTAGCATGGTGATAAACTCAAGCTGATAATCCCTGTCTCTCAGCAAAACTAATGTACTCAGAGGTAGGGCTGTGCTGTTCTGGATCCCGGCTGGTCATTGTTTGCTCCGGCATTTCTGCTCTGTTTGTCATGGTGAGATGTAGACGCACTCTTAGATTCTTTTCAGACTCACTAAATCATGGCAGTTCCCAGGAACTGAATGAGGAGTTATGTTCTGTGCTCCTTGGAAAATTATGGCTGTTATATTGTCACATCAACAATTGGACAGGCATTTTTACAGGCAAATAATAAGAGATCAGGTGGGGAGATTGACATGTGTAACCAATAAAAAGAACAAAGCAACAGGGATGGAAAATTGTTGCAGTGCAGATTAATTGCAAAGCAGTTACAGATGTAAAGCCCAAGTCAAACAAGTCAGGTAGGCAAAAGATAGCTTGATAAACAAGGAATAAAATGCAAAGTACAGGAACAAATGCAATTTCAACAGGAAGTTTTATGAGAAATTATTGCCCTGAGGTAAAGAATCTGAGGCTGGAAGAAATAGTCAATAAAGCAGAAAGAAAGTAGTTTATTATTTGAAGAGGTTAAGGTTTAGGAGCAACATCTGTGATGGTACTCTAATATCAGCAGAGATCTGACTGCCATTATTCCCCCGGGTAACCTTGAGATAGCTCTGGAGCTTCTTCATCCTACAGAATGAGACCAGCAGTAGCCTGCCCCTTTCATGAATGATTGTGGGTCCTCTCCATAATTCAACAACACGGGACAGCGAGAAACTCAACGGTAGAAAATGTGAACCTGAAGGCTGAATGAATTTGATGAATACTTAACTTGTGAAATGTATCGCCCTGAGCTGTCATGGTGCCCACCACACTGAGAAAATTCATTGAAGAAATAGTCATAAGGAGAAAGGCTACATTAAGCTGACAGGTTGACATTACAGTTGAACCTGTCTGGCCTACTGAGTTGGTGTATGCAGTGTGTACCAGTTTTTTCAGCTACCAGGCACGTGATGCAGCTGTCATCTGTTCAATGTAGGTAACAGCTCCTGCAGTGCTCACAGGCAACATTCCTGTCATTGAGGCTACTTGACAAATCCAACTATAAGACTGTCACATTAAGTTGGTATGACTTTTCCAAACATTAATAGTTAGAGAGAAATTTTCTTGGGTGGGCGGTTCAAGGAGGATGGGTTTAGTGATTTCTGTCTTTCTCAGCTTGTCTCTCAACCGTTCCCAGCTCAGACATGGGTATATGATAATAGGCTTGTTTTGGGGTCCCCTTGGGGCAGCCAAGGCCAGTTGCCTTCAGCAGTTGGCATATTACTGATGCGTCAATTTTCCTCATTGCTGCGAAGTGTTCCAGTACACGGTTACACAGGTTGCGTGTGCAGGATTTACTTTTCCAGGGAAAGAAGAGTTTGAGGTCTTTCCCTCCTGGTGACTAATGCAGAAGATTGAAACCTTTCACATATACTGATGCCTGACCCAAAACCCACTCAGCCAATGGCGATCTTCTGATGAAAAGCATTTTACGGAAAGTGCTTGAAGACCTCTAAAGTTTACCAATATCTTGCAGACTTCATTCTGTCCTATACTGGATCCTGCAGACCTTACCCAAAAACTCCACCACTTCATGTGGAAATGGCTGCCTTACGTACCGAAGAGCTTTCTGAAAAAGAAAAAAACCACCCTATTTATACCTTTTTGTTTTGTTAATTTGTCCATGTGATATGAGGAAAACCATGCTATCAGTCTGAAGTGGGAGTGAAATAGTTTATACTATTAACTTTACTAAATGAACAATTCATAAGAACATGAGATTGACCATACAAAGTCAGATCAAAAAATCACCCAACCTTGTGTTTGGCACTGCCAATAAAAGTTGCATAGGGAAAATGTAGAACAAAAGAACAAAGCAGACCATATACCCTTTTTACCACCAGCACTCTATGGCTTCCTTATACATATACCTTTTTTTTTGGTGGTTTATTCTCTTACCTTCACAAACATAGATCATGATGCTGAAGTCAGTACCCATACTCTAGATTTACATAAAAAAGTCTGGTGCTCTCCTCAGACCAGGGTCAGTAACACAAGTCATGCCTTGGCAGACCTGCTACACTGATAAAAAGCGGTTTCTGTAGGAGCAGTCCAGAGCTGGAGGTCTTCAGTGGTTAGATCTAGATACAGTTACAGACTAGATAGGATTGACTGGCTCTCTGGGAATTGGGATACTGATTCGACATTCGGTGAAAGTAAAGATAGTTTGGTTTGATTTACCAGGGATTATATTTCACTAATAAAGAAACTTTGGTAGTGAATTCCCTCAAATAGCTGTCAAAGATATACATTAGTGTTTCAGTAAAAATCAGAAGCCTTGATGATATAACAAAGCTAATGTACTAAAGCAAACGAAATTTTTGCCAGTGAATGCTTGAGGTTCAGCTAATCAGTTCTTTAAAGCCAAGAGCATTTATTCTTTTCATTGCCGACTTTAGTCATATCATAACAGTAAATACAATAAAACTTTCTATAAATTGTGCTGGTTGTGTATGGTCAGATTATTTGTGGGAATGATTGCTACATGAACTAGAATTACATTACCTTAGGTTATTGGATTACATATCATGTCTTGCTGAATTTTAATATAATTTTGTTTAAATGCAAATGCTAAAATAAATGATCACTCTGCTTTAGGGCTGTGGATTAGTTATTCAAGATGATCTTACTATTAACTGTGTAGGAAAGATAAATTGGTTAAAGGAAAAACTTGACATTTTATCAATTTTTTCTATATAGAGGCTTTAGTGGAAAAAAAATGCTTGTTGCAGCAGTTTCCTTTTAGTTCCTTAATCATGTGTTAAGTAAGTCTGTACTAGGAGTTTAATACAGAATTTTAAAGTGCTTAGACCTACTGAAACCTGAGAAATCACTTTGTGCAGGACAGCGGCACTGCAGCAGCAGCAGGACAAGGTGTCTTACAGTCGGAACAGCCCAAACAAGGCATGTCGGTGTTCCTCCTTCCCAAAAACAAATTTACGAAAGAATTTATGGTGCCTGATGGCACCAAATTTGGGTGCCAGAGATTCATGAGAGGCAGGTAAGGGCTGTGTCCTCCCAGGGGGGGTGCGGACACACAGTTGTGCACCTGTCCCAGAGAACAGTGACATTTTACAACTTGGTACAAGACTTTTTAGACAGCAAATTGGAGAGATCAGGAAATGGGACAGAGAGAAATTAAATGAGAGGCAATTTAGAGAAGAAAAACCTGGCAAAACCCCCAGATTCAGTGGAAGGACCAATCGTATAAGGAGTAGTAGGAAGGGGGTGGGAGGGAGAGGACAGGGAGCCATGGGACAAGAAGGCATTGCCTCCACCTTTTCCAAGCCACAGCACCTTGAATTTTCTGGGCTCCCTGGGCAGGTCATAACGGAGAAACACTGATGGACCTGATAAAATTCAAGCACAGATGATAATAAGGGCTGTATGGCAGGATTTATGAAGAAAAGTTAAGCACCAAATGTGCACAGTTTGTCTCTGTGACAGCCTGGCATTAGAGCAGTGTAAATACAGATGAAAAGGAAGAGGTGTCATTTAACGTAACAGAAGGATGCTGTGAGCAAGGGCTTTCCCTGGTCCTTACTTGAAGGAAGTCCGCACATTAATGAAGATTAAACTCAATCTCTTCTGCATGCTTGGCTGCAGCTGAGATTCCCCCCAACTCCTCAGCCTGTGCCCTGTCCCTCCTTCTTGGAGGGCAATCACTGTCAATCTCATCCAGGGAGGATGAAGAGGGAGTCCCTCCCTCTCCTGAGAGTCAGCAAAACCCCCTTCCCATTTCTCCAGAGCCTCAGTATAAATCCCCTTAGTCAACGTTATTCTATGCTCAACATGAGTTCTCCTGCAGTCCCTACCTCAGGCTATGTTTGGGTTATATCTATTGAGGTTGTTGTCTTCAGTTACCTGAGTGCTCCAATCAAACACTGCTCCCTGGAACAATGGCGCGTAAAGATCTGGGTGCACTTGGCCCTGAGCAGCCACTTAGCCAGGGAAACGGGTCACAGAGTTACCAAACCTCAGGGAAAGTTTTGGAGACCATCAAGTAGAATGAAAAACCTGCCCGCCAGAATAGGACTGCCGTGTGAGCAGGAGCTGTGACTCCTCTCTCTGCAGCTCTTCTTCCAAACCTCGCCGTTTCCCTGCTCAAGGGTAGCGACTGCACGAAAGCTCCTACAGCTCAGAACAAGGCAACTGGTGCTCAGCTATCAGGAAAGCATCCAGAAGTAGTAATTCCCCATTATTTCTTAGATTGCATTTTAATTATTGACAGGCAGCCAGCCAGCAATGGATGGTGATGACTGCCGAAAGCCCAAATGCCCAGAGGCATTCTGTAGTAGGGGGTTAAATTTGGTTAATGATCTGAGTTTTTGCCAAACTCAGTGCTGCATATCATCAGTGACACTAACTAGACTTGGAGGCTATTTCAGCTAAGTGCTTGCAACTTCATATACTGCCACTCAGAAAGTACAGAAGGGCACAGAGAAGAAATAAGGATGGGTGAGTACCCTGGATGGCTGACCAGTTTCCTTCCCCACATTGTGGAGTTATTTTTCTGCAGCTGGGGAAGAAATTAGCTCTTACACTGTCATAGTTATTTCAGAAAACTCCCTCTTTCCACTGCTACCTGTCCTTCTGCCTCCCATTCCAGGAAAGAGTTTTACTAGGGTGTTTAGAAATTTTTGTACAAGAGGAATGTTATGATTTTTGGGTCCCTTTCTTAATATGTCTGTTTTATTTTTCCTTAGTGCCCAAGCAGTTAAACAGCCAGTTTAGAGTCATTACTTCCCTCAGCAAAGTCTCTTGTGACCTTCAGCTTCCATCTTGGTTACCAAATCCATATTCCCCCACCCCTGCCCTTTATTATCCTTAGGGCTGCAGCTCAGCACATTTGTATTTCACTTTTTTCCTCACCCCTGGCATATTAAATTCAGAGATCCAGCTACCCATTTCAAATTCATTTTCATCCTTCCATTCCCCACTTCTGGAAAATCATTTTTCTTTCATTATTCAGGGGGTTCCAGCAAACCCTTATGCTATCCAGCCTTCCCAGAACTCTTGGTAGGCTTTTGTGGCTCTCATGCCAAAGAGGATGGTGCTGGTGCCACCAAAGACAATGGTACTGCTGCCACCAATTTCTTGGCCATGAGGAGATTTTTCACAGGACTTCTGTTTTTCCCACATTCCAGAGGATCCGAAATAAATGAACATAGCACTGACAACATGTTCAGCAAGTGACCTAAATGCATATGATATTGCAATAGGAGATGACACTGACAGGATGGTTACTTCAGCTCATTGTTCTTGTGGCCAAGACTACTGGGGCTGATTGGCAGAGGGAATGGGGACTGAATTGTCAGCCAGTCCCATCCAGTGTCAGCCTTGCATTTGGACACCTTGCCTGGCCCCTGCTCTTTCCTTGAGCAGTGGGCACCTTTGCAATAGCTTGCAAGGTGTTTGCTTGGAGATTGAAGAACATTTAAAATGCATGTTTACTCCTTATACCCACACAGGTGGATTACAAAACTAAAACTTTTAAGTGGGATTTAGGACTGAGAAGTGCGAGATAAAAAGTTTTGTGACTCCTTACTTTGAATCAAGAAAGCAATCATCTGTCAAGGTAATCTATTTTCCCTGTTTTATCTTCTGAGAAGAAATGTATGGCTGATAAATTTATAGAACACGAGCAAATAATTTCAAAGGAAATACCACTCTCAAGAAATCCTTTCCCCTCAAATATGGCTGGCCATGAAATGTCTTGCAGAAGGGCTAGTATTGACTGTTTTAATTCTCCCTCCAGTCCTCCACAGCTATGTACTCTCAAGTCCTCTCTTCAGGTAAACCTCTGCTGTGTTCTGAAGGGTGCACAACTGGGGAGAGGAGCTACATTTGATCAGTACAAGAACATGCAATCCCCATATGTGCTAAATGTTACAAGAGAAGAAGCAATGTTTATCCTGTCAACTGGATTTAAACATGATGGGAGTCATGATGAATGTCTGAACCATGACGGCTATTTATTCATTAATGTATATCTCCTTGATGCTTGCATGAGTCCCTGTGATCATTGCGCTACGACTGGTCTGCTATAAAGAATGAAATGGGGCTTCCTCTCCTACGAGCCTCAGTATTCCTTCATCTCAGCCCTGTCCCTGGGTTTCTGTGGCCGCTGGCTCTCTGAGTGGCTGCATCACCTGCACGCTTGATGGATCTTCTTACACTCTACTTTTACACTCTCTTCATCTTCAGTGGTGTCTACCATGAAACAGATGTCCAGAATGGATCAGATGAACCATAGCTATTAAGTATGCAATGACACCAGAGTGATAAGCTCAGCTTTAAAGACCTTCACTGCAGACATCCAAAGTCTTGGTGCCTGGTAGGTCCACTCTCCCCCACAAGTATGGGATCTGCACTTCTCACTGGGTCAGTCACATTGGAAAGGGTGTCCTCCTCTTTCTCCCTCGGGGAGCTGTCTATGGCCATCCTGAGAGGGACCTATAGGGAGTATGAGCTTAATCTATACCTCTTGCTCAAGACAGCAGGAAAGAGATGAAAGCTCTGTCACTTTGCTGAGACAAGCTAACATGTTGTACTCTTGTGGCTACATACTCTTAATAAAACCAGCTATTGATGCTCTAGCTCTGGTGGGCTTTGCTTGTTTTGTTTTGTTTCATTTTGTTTTCTTTTTCCACTTCTTGTATAAATAAAAGTCTAAGTGTAATGCATCTCATTAGTGATCTGTTTTTATATTAGTTTACGTAAAACCAGGAGAGGACATTGTATAAAGCACTAAATCGAGTAATAGACTTAATACTAGCAGATTGGGCAAATAGAAAAAGAAGTTCCCAGAAGACCCTGTGCTTTGTGTTTAGCTCACTACCTTACCTAGTTCCTTATCCTGCTAATAGACTTCCAGCAAAGTAAAATAATGCTTAATAAAACTTACACTTGAAAAAGTAATTTGCTCGGGCTATTGATTTAATTAACTTGAGTCCATTTATTTAAGCACTGTTTGTGTTTTAAATGCATAGCAAAGAACCTACAGAAGAACGTTCCTCCCTGCAGTTGAGTACTGTATACCTTGCTGCAGTGAGGTAAGGTTTGGCAAGGAAGTTTCCCTGTGCGTATGCCTTGTTGCAAATCTAAGGGTGGAGGGCTAAAATAATCCACCAATGACCTTGGGCCCCGGTTCAAAACTAGGCTGATGTCTGTCCACTGGGAGCCCTTCGGGTGCTTGGTTTAATGGAACATGTGGTCTAGCAGGGAGAGTGCCAACTTTACATAAATGGGGATTTTCGTTGAAATTGGCTGGCTTTCCTTGTCGTTTCAACAAAAAAATAGGCCTTTAAAATACCACGAAACCTTTCAGGATTTGCAAAGCTGATGCCTATTCTACCAACTCCCTCTCTTCTGCTGTTAAATTTACTCAGCTCTATTATTTTGTAATGCCAATATCACTTCATTAGCTATGAATCACACCGCTCTTTAGATCTGATAGAGTAAGTGTTCCGGAAGACCTTATCTGTGAAAGATCTTTGGGTGAGAGGTGGAAAGGTCCTTCTGTTTTGCCATTTGTAAAGTGGAATTGCACACTCCTTGGTTTAGTGCTGGGAAACAGTTTTCAGGTGGAAGAAGCAGCAAGCAGAAGAAGGTAATTTTAGGAAACTTAACTCTTTAGTACAAGTGTATATAGACAGGTTGCCTTGGCTCTATGACCCATTATACGGGATCAGAAAATGTCAGATATCTCATTTTCTCTGCATCTGTTTTAAGGCTGAGATATGGAGAGTGCTACTTTCAGCAGTGACATTCTTTATTCCCATCACTCACTCTGAACTGGGAGTCAGTAGTGTTCTGTAGGAGTGTCTCTAAAAACTATAGAACTGATTAAAATAATATTTTTGTAAAATTTTACTGGGCTAGTACAGAATAAAAATTGTGGGGGAAGGTTATAACTGCCTATTGAATTCTGTGCCTCTTGACGGCATGAGACTAAAGAACCGCAATCGCCCTGGATTACTAAATTTCCTTTGTACAGAGAGTAGAAAGTAAATAATGTCCACTCCTCCGAGCACTGAAGAACAAGGCATCACAACTCTGTCATCTGGGGACCCTGAGAGGGCCCCAGAGAATGGTTACATCACTTAATTTTTGCCTGGAGGGCTCTTCAGCCCAAATTTCCGTTCATGAAAGTTGCCTAAATATATTTGAGGGTTCACACTCAGCTTTTGGGAAATAAGGGTAGTATGAGAACCTGAATAGAATGGAGTAAAAAAAAATATATATTTTTTTTCTCTTTCCTGTTTAGTGCGCCATAGTCTTCATAAAACTCAGAAGGTGGTTTTGATTTTCTTCTTCTATCGTGTTATAATTGTATATTTTATCCTGACATTTTATTTCCCTCCTCAGCTGCAAAGTTGCCATTTTGTACCATCAACTATTTGTTCATTAGATTTGAAAAGGGGAGAGGAATTAGACACTTCCACAGAAATCCAGAAGCCACTTGATGTCTGTGGTTGGGTTCATGTATGTAAGTGGGCAGGTTTATGGCGCAGCTAGTAACCTCTACTCCTTTGACAGTCAAAGGAGATATACTCCATCAAGCTAATGAAGTGCATCTAACTAAACACTCTCATTAGGTTTTGCAGTGAGGGCCTCATCACATAAGCTATTGATATTTCAATGTATTTGGAGAACTCTCCGCATCCTCGAGGTGCCTGATGCTTACAGACTGCTGGCCTTCGTGGTCAGTGATGCTAACGTTCAGTTAGTTATGAGCAGGTTAATGCCCAGTTAGTTAAAAGCAGGTTCGTGCTCTTAACAAATGCTGATGTGTTTACTGGCAGAGAAATGATTTCACAGTCAGCAAATATTTGGACAGGAAGAGCTGTTGGTATTATTCCTCTTCTTGATTTGGATTCTCATGGATTTTGTGTTTTGATTAGTTTATTTAACTCCCATTATTCAATATCTCCATGCCGAAAGAGAAACTGGACCAAGAAGAAACTGTGATTTTTTATATCTATTTCCTAACATGAAAGATACGTCAGAAATTTTTAAGATTGTATGTCCAGATGTAAAGAACTTAGGAAATTACAGCCATACATCTCCTTCTTTCTGCGTCATTTAATGAGACATACATGGAAAAACATGTGTGGAAGTGCAGTTAAAGATTACATCATGATGGATTTCTGGGACACACTGCATTCCATTGTATGGAATGTCACAGAGCTTTCTTTTTAAAAAGCTGAGATCATAAAATTCACTGCGTAACCACTAACATGATATCCGTTGAACCTCAAGACAAGATGTGAACATTGGGAAATTGTTGCTTCCTCGTGAGTATCACCCCGTCATCCTCTGGAGCTTTGAAATCTGTTCTACTTGGTGCAGATGCTGGGTTTTTCAGAGCAACACAGCAAGGATTATACATGAGCTCTAATGTAAGAGCTATGCAAGGTGCAGTATAATATTACAAATTCCCTCAGCCATTGTACGTCCTGTGAGCCCCTCTGCTCCTCACCAGTTCAGCTGTGAAAGCACCATTCGCCATGTCACTGGCTGTTCTGGGTAGCATCTCTCTTGAAGCCGTACCAGAAGGGAAACAAAAAGGGAGCTGGGGGACTGTTGGTACCGTGTTGATTGTGTGCAAATCTTTCTCAGTGCTGTTGAGAATGAGAATAAAGAAAAAGCACAGCTTGTAAATAATTAATTATTATATTCATTAAATAATATTAAAGCAAGTAAGTGCTAGCTTTGTTTTTGTTATTTATTAATTTAACAAAAAGAGCTTATTGTCTAGCCAAGCAGGAATTTTACTGCCTTAATGAAAAGAATCATAAAATCTGTAATGTGTCCCCTTCCTCCCCACCATCTCCTTGTTGAGCTGTCTAAGACATACTTGGCCAGCTGCTGCAACGTACTGATACTTTTAAATCCATGCCATCCATCTTGTAATTGGTTGCAATCAGTGAGGTCAAGAAAGCTTTGCAGAATCAGCTTTTTTAGGCTCAATACATGTAAAAAAATGAAAAGCCCATACTTCTAAGCTGAAGAATTCATTCAGCAAATTCTTCCTTTAATCACAATCAAGCCAGATTTCTATTAAAACTCACTCAGCATTTGACTGCACGTTACAGGAACCACAGTAAACAACGAGGTATTAGTTGTCTTTTTTCCTTTCCTTTTCCTATGACCCTTAAATCTCTACAATATCCATTGAGTGCAACTAACTACAATCCCTGTATCTAATCTTAAAATGTAATTAAAACAAAGAAGTGTGAAATGAAAAGCAATCAGACAGAAAATATGGACTCCAGTCAGAGCACTTCTCTCTTTTGGTTTGGGAATATAAATTGGACTGATTGCACAACTTGGACCAGTCTAATCAAAGTAGTACTGGAAAACCAAGCCAGCTGTTGAGGAGAAAAAACAAATGCAATCTGTACATTTTCCACCGTACAGTGGACACAAAGCAGCCAAAGTTGCAAAAGTCTTCTCCATCATCGAGACAAGCTCAGACTATAGGGGATGTGCCTGTGCTGGGAGTCCATGGAAAGGCTCCGGTTCTCACTCTCCAGGGGAGGCAGCAAGTGCCAATTTTGGTTATCAATCTGTAATTGCTGACTCCGAAATTATAACAGTGGGCATGTGCTCTCAGCCAAATGAACAGCAGCAGTGTCTGTTTTGGTTTGGCATGTTTCTCAGGTCAGATTTTAGCCATATTCTGCTTTGGATTTGTCTTATCTGATCTTCACTGAGGAGGCTTTGAAGATATTAAAGAAATAGTTTAATGCTTAATCCTTTCTGTGCCAGAGTTCCCAGCCTGCAAAGCAGAAAAAGAAAGAAAAAAAGAGAAAATAATTCCTGGATTTGGGAACTCTGGGCAAGGTTTGCATGCTCTATATGCATACATCTCCTGACCTAGTGGGAGATTCATGTCTCTTGACTATTTTCATGTTACAAGGATCGGTATAATAAATGAACAGTTCATGGCCATGTTGTCTTTATGCTATAGATCAGCCCATTTGACTCTAAAATTAAATAATAATTACATGAACATCAGATACTGTTACAGATAAAGAAGCTCCCAACCAGCATATCTAAGAGCACTTTATGGAGGTGGTCAGGTACAGGGGTAACTAGTCTGCAGACAAGGCAAACCTGTAATACTCAATGTTCTCTTGCTCTAACACAGACAGTGGTCCCTTTGTCCTTGTCTCCATCCTTATTGTGATTGGCTGGGATATAAACTGTTCAAGTGGCAATTTATTTTTTTTATCAACATCATCTACAGTCCCACAGTGGGGAGGTGGCTGGTAATCTTACATAGATGGTTTTAGAACAAACCTGTTGTGTGTCCTTTCAGGAGCTTTAAAATGAAAGGAAGAATCTCCATCACCTTTAGCAGATTTCACTCCTGGTAAATTCACTTCTCCATTTGGTCTATATCCACCATCAGTCTTTGGCAGAATTAGGATCAATTCCATTTGCTGCACCTCTTAGATGGACAGTGCAGGGAAGCATGTAAATGTCTATGGAAAAATATATTTTTAAACAGCTATTTTTATCTTTATTTGAATCTGGATTATGCAAAATCTCACCACTGTGTTGTCCCTCTAGGCTGCAAATCTAATTAATATGACCTTAAGAAATTGGGGGATTAATTCTGTGTTTATTTGTCGTTAAGTGTTGAAGGTAAGGTGTGGAGAGCTACGCAGCAGCAGGGAAAAGGACAACCTCATCACCTTGTCCAGGCTGGTACACCTTGGGTGGGGAAGAAGCCTGGGAGGGAGGAGCTGCTCCTTGTCAGCCAGTAGCAGAGCTCACTTAACTGGTGAAAACCCCCTTGATGTGAGGATGCAGTGTGTAGAGACTGGGAGACACACAAAGGGGCTGTAGAAGAGATGGGGACCAGTAAAATCTGAGTTGAGTCAGGAAGCAGACCCACACCCAGTCCTTCAAGGGGAAGGAAGGAGAACCATTTCCTACAGACCCTTGGGGATGCAGAGTCTGTTGAGCCCCAGAACTCGCTGAAGGTTACTGGGCTGAGATCCAGTTGGTAGGAATGGACCCACCCTCTAAGGACCGGGACAGATCTGTTTACAACCACTTTACAACCACTTTACTTTCTGGTCCTGCTCCATCACACCCATAAGACCCAAGTTTCATCCATCTGAAGTTTACCTCCTTCTAGTGCGTGCTCTGATAAAGTGCAGAACTTGGGCTTCAAAGACCTCTGTGTGTTTTTGATGGGGAAGATGGAGGTAGAGCCCCCTCAAAGCCTGATGCCTTCTCATGGTGCCAGAGAGCCCAGCCAGGCTTGCTTTGGGAGTCAAGCCATATTGTCCAGCAGGGACTCCACCCTCAGTCTCCACAGCATCAAGCTAAGAACCTCCCCGACATGAGGTGGTGAAGGAGAGGAGTCCTGCATCTTGTTTTCTGAGAACACTAGGTGCCTGGGAAGGGTTGGGAAATGGCTCAATGCAGCCATATTTCTGACCACAAAGCCAGACCTCCCCCAGTAGGATTGAGTAGAGAAGAGGGAAATCCTGAAAATCACCAGTGGTGCTTTCCAGTTGATAGTTTCTGTGGTTTAATAGGAAGGATGACTCTCATCTTTCATCTGGTAGTTTTAACACACCTCATGGCTTCAGTGCAAAGGGAGGAGGAAAGCAGGTGAAATAACAGTGTTGAATGGAGTGCTTGCTGCTCCACTAATTGCTCATCAGGAGGGTGTGTTGGCCACTGACTAGAGGAGAGGTGCTGGTTTGGTTAGGGTCTCCGACTACGCACCTCTCCAGTCTAGCAACATGACAACACCACAAATTTATTTGTGTTCCTCTTTCTTCCCACTTCTGATAGTGCTCTTCTCTCCTTTCTTCTCTTCAGTTTTCCTGCTCTCTAATCCTTTCTTCAAACTTTAAATCTCTCAGCGTTTTCCTCTCTGCACTGCCAGCACTGTCTCCTAATTTCTCCTTTCATGGCATCTCCCTCTTATCTTCTTTTGAGCCCAAATTACTTTTGTTTAGTACCACCCGGTGTTCTCTCACCAGCTCTATTCTTCCTCTTTACAACCCAAACCCTGTTTTCCCAGGAGGCCTGGCTCATACCAGCTCTTTGAATTCAATTAATTGATCTTCATCAGCCAGATTGCCGTTGGCAAAGAAACCCAGCACGCTGACTGTCTTTGTGCTTTAACTTCTGTTTTATCCTCATTTAATTTGTGCCCTTTGCAGCTTACTGAGCCCTAATTACCTCTGCTACCACCTCACTGTATTCAATTATAGCCTTCGTCTCACTGACCTGATGTCTCTGTCCTCATCAAATCTCACCTCTCTGCCCATTATTTTTGTACAAAGTCAGTACCCTCTACGGGGACCTCAGTTCTTCCCATCTCTCACTTCATTTTCTTGACTACTCTGAAGCATGAAGGGCATGCTTCCTTTGTGTTTTCCTGCTTTCACCTCTCCCAGCTATCGTGGGGTCCATCAGAGCACGGATGGACCAGTGGCACTCATACAGTGGTTTCAACCAGTGCATCTTGACCTGGCTTGAGGAAACTTGATCTGTACACCAGGATTTTATAGTAAGGGTAAAAAAACCTCCCACACCCACTGCCCAGCTGTGATAAACCCTCAGATGCCCATACAAAGCTATTTAATAAAATTTTCGTAACACTTTTCTGGTGAAAGCTATCCCACTGGTGCCTGGGTACCTCATCTCCGGCTCCTTTTATTTGTATTACTATTATCTCTTCTCCCACCATCCCATCACACTGCTGTCAGGTCACGATCCCTAGATACGTCTCTTACAAATAGCCTAAATTTTCCTCGTCCTTCACTCCCTGACCTATTTTTGTTCTGTTCCTGCTCTTTTCCTTTTTTCTAGTCCGTCTATAACATGGAAGGGGGCTGCACACTGGCACAGCATTTTATTCTCTCACACCTTCACTATTCCTCTTCTCTCTTTTCAGTCTGCTCTGTTTGTTTATCCCCGATTTTATCTTTTCTGGAAAGGCAGATGACTTGCTTGTAGCTAACATTCTTTCTTTTTGTCCACTTCTGATTTTTACCTTTATTTTCTTATGTTCTGTTTCCCATGATGGTGATTTCTGCGTGATTTATGGACTGTTACTTGAAGTGGGGATGGTTCGCCACTTGAAAGACTGTTAGCAACAACACAGAAATGCCCCTGAAGCTTTACTTCTCACTGAGCTGATCCGTCAAAGTGCCTGGATTTAACCATTTTCCTCCTCTCCCTCCTTTCTTCCCTCCTGAAGCCCCTTCCTATGGCTGCATTGGGCTCTGGGTTATGCCCACATCTCCATCCTCCTCTTTCAGCAAGTTTCTTATCAGTGATTGTATCTTTATGGGTCACCAGAAGTAAACTTTATCTACTGATGCCAATGTACCATGGTCTGTGGTGCCTCTGTACCTGTTAATTCCACTCATCTCATTAGTGCTTCTTGAAAAAAAGAAATTCTGTGACTGCTGCCATCGTGCCCCATGTAGGGGATGTTATAAAAAGAGAAGAGATCTGGGTGTGAGGATCTGCTGGAGGAGACCAAGCCTATTAAAAAGTGTCCATTTGTGTAATTTCATTCTAGTTTTGTAATCCATCTCAGAGGTGAGGACGGTCTGGGCAATTACCCTTTCTAGTTTACATGAGTCCCGAACTCATTAATCAAGTTCCTGATTCCTCAGGATGGTCTGATTCCCATTTCAGCTCACTTCCCTGTTAGATGTTGGGCTTTGTCATTAACCCCAGGAGCTCCAGTCCTCAGGTCTGGCTGAAGAGCAGCGCTGGTTTCTCACAGTGCTGATGGTGAGAAGTGTCCATACCACAGGCGTTGTGTTGTAGGTTGTACCTAAAACCCACCTGCCTGGGTCTTTTGCCGTGCACAGGGAGTCAAGGGTCAATGTCCTGTAGCTGAGTCCCACCTCAGGGGATGTCTCCAATAACAGCTTTGAGCTTTTCTGTCCCACAGTGAGAGCTATTGCCCTAGGTGGGAGGGTGGCTCCTGAAATCACATGCAAATTCCCCAGTTGCTAGTGCAACCTCAGATGAATATTTTCCTGCGATGGAATAGGTTGAGAGATTTTCCCTGAGTTATTTTCTTACCTGGGGCTTGTTCCAGCGGTAACAAGCAGAGTTACTGCTCGATCTCTTGCTCGCAAAAGAGTGAAAGATAGCATGCCAGGTTCCTCCTCTGACCTTATGTTAGAAGAGAAAGTGCTTTTTAACACTTTTTCTTTTTGACATGACTGTACTCCTTTGTCTCCTTCATGTTCTTCCTGAACCTCAAGCTACTATTGCAATCCCTGTGCTACCCACAAAAGTCCTTTTTTCCTCTCTCTCTTCACTCTGCTGTGCTATTAGAGAGATACATGAGAATAAAACAAAAGAAAAGTGTAAATTGGGAAAATACACAGCTGTTTTGATTATCTGTTTGCTTTTGTGCTTTCCTTGAAAATACTATTTCTGTGTAGGGTACTGGATTTTTTTAATCAGAGGAGAACTTTCTGCTTTCACTGCTCATTTAGATGTTTTGTGGTACGCACAGGTACAAAGATATGACAGCAGAGCTTCAGGTACGCTTAGATTCCCATTTATCCCAAAGCTTTGCATGAAAGCAAAGTATTACGAGGTCACGGAGCGAGACTCTTTCTACGGCTCCCAGAGCAGGCAGCCTGAACCCAATCCCTTCCCAGGGCAGAATGAAATGAGATCTTCAGCCCTATTGCAATATTTATCCTAAGGCATCAGAGGGGAACGACAGAGCTTAATACTGTAAGGTATTCCACTAACATTTTTTATTATGTCTGACTTAACATCTCAGCTTTGCTTTAATTTACTTACCTTTAAATTCAGTGTATTGATGCTCCAAATGCACACTGTGGCTATTTCTGCCTGCTAAAAAGTAGATAATGTGTGTGCTTACAGCTTCTCATAAATGTGTATAGAAAGACATTATGAGGGTCAAATTTTCAGCGGACGCAAACCAACCTCAGTTCATTGATGTGTTTGTGATATCAGGCAACTGCCACTGCTTAGAGCTATTTATAGCCATTTCCCCCTTTATACAATGCATGGCTGTCGAGGCTGCAGTTACCAATAAAACAGTGAAGGATTGGGTCAGAGTGGAGTGTCTGCACCTACTGCAAGATGAATAGGCTACTTATAAATGGTGGTGGTGCTATAGGCCCCAGTCAACACATAAATTGGTGAGTATTAAGTGTGTAGGCTTGGGAGCTTGGTGTCCAGAAGGAGGAATCCAGAATTTTACTGCCTCTTTCCTTATGGACGTGCTGTAAGTGAAGCAGAATGATGCAATGACGATGGTACTGCGTGGTTTACCCAAGGTGGCGTGCAATTTGGGGCATATCCTTAACCCAGCCACAGCCTCTGCTCACTGCAGTGAAATAAAGGTACTGCTCCTCTCCTCTGTACCGAGGACCTTAGAGAAGAGCACCTTTTATTTTTTAGCATAAAGCCCTCATTGAGAAAGACAGGCTGTACCTGTACTGATGCAGTGCCTGCGAGGGTTAACATCAGAGCTCCTCTGTTTTGACAACGAATCATAAGCACTCCTGCCAATTTTTGGGTTCCCTGGGGGAACAGGTAGAGGCAAATCTCTATGACGTCCATGAATACTAAGGTTTTTGTGAAACCTGCTCCTTTCCTAGCCTGGCTAACGGAAGCTCTGCCTTGCTGTCATGAAAGACAATTTTATGTGTAACGTGCTTTCGCCCCCCACACTCCTCCTGGCAATTTTCTTCCAAAGCAATCTCAGAGCGGTAATTTGGGAAGCCATGCTTTAAGTTTCCAATTCCTCTGTTGACAGACCTCTTTCAGAGTCCAGGTCACTCCTTTAATGGCGATTCACCTTTTGCCACCCTGAGCAATAGGTTTACTCCTTCATAAATTTAAAGTAGGCTCAAAATGATACCTTGTGTTCCGACGTGCTGGTAGAGCTGCAGAGCACTGGAACACGGCAGCAAACCCCACTCTGTCTCCTCTCATTTCGGAGCGCTGCCATCCCTTGGAGCCGGTGGAGGGGTGTTTCTTACCTTTTGGAACATCTTCTACCTTTTAGGCACCTGTGATGCATTCAGACCGTTGCTGAGCTTTGTGACCTGTTTCCTTTGAGGGTGGATGCATGGGAGGGGAGTGCGGATGGCAAAGGGTGTGCTGGGCGTGGGGTTTCACTGCTGGGCTTTAGCTGGGAGCATTAGCTGCATATCGCTCTGGATCCCGAGCTGGAGTCAGGAGGAGATAAGGAAAGTGGGTATTTGGAGATGTTAGGGATAAAATGGTAAGGAAGGGAAATTATTATTAAGCAAGAAGTGTCGTCCTCCAAACAGGGTCTCTCCTGGAGAGCATTGCACAGGAAGAGGAACTGTAAGCAATATGAGAAAAATAGATTTATTTTTGAGTGGCAGACCTTAAGGAAGCTATGAAAGCCACTGACAAGTGAGAAGAAAACAGTTCAGTCTGTGTTTGATATGTGTATTAATTACCTGTGCCTGACAATGTCTTGGGACTGGGCAATGATTCAGCCTTGCTTTTGGTCTTGGGGGAGGTGCAAGGACCTGAGAGCCAAGACCACATTACTCAAGATCTCCTGTGGCTGAAAGACAGCTTCAGTCAAGCAGGCAAATCCCGGGACATTCTTGAGTCTCTCATTGATTTTCCATGTCCTGTGCTCAGCTGATAGGACTTTGGGTGGCATCACCACGTACACGCAGCCAAGTTCCCGGTGCCTACTCTGATCTCCTTCCCTGGCTCCTGTTTGTGGATGACTTAGTACGAAGGGGTTACTAATTCCATTTAGAGCTTGTCCATGCTTTTCCAGTGTTGCTGCCAATAATGACTGAACAAACTGAAAAGCTAACCCGTGATGAATGGGGCTTGCTAAAGAATAATTCACTAACGTCCCATGATCATACCTTGCTGAGAAATTTCTTGTCCTCAGGGAAAATGAAGACTTATGTGACTGGTGCTGGAACTGGATACAGGGCACAGTCTGTAGCTCCTCATCTTCCTGGGAGCTTTATTCCAGGACCACTGGTAATTTCTCCAAGGCTGAGGATGTTGAAAATTAATAATTCCCCACTTGAATTAATTAATGTATTTCAATTGTCTTAGTATTAGGAATGTAATGAAGAAAAAGTGGATGTGGGGGAGGTGAACCCAATTAAAATGTAATTGTCTCATTCAATTCACAGTCTTACATTAGTGAATCTGTGAAAAGGAGTTTTTATAATTAAAAGCAAAAGTAGGTTTGATGATGACCACCACCACATTAGAAATTCATCTATATTAATTTATCTGTGGTCCTCTTCAAAACTTGCATTTTAAAACAACAAAAAGAAATTCAAGAAGTCTGTGTTTGGAAAGAGCATCTGTTATGTACCACTCCTTTCTGACTTACTAAGAGTTCCTTAACCATTTACATGTGAACAGAAAAAGACAGAAGAAGAAAATATATCATGTTAGGCAGATCTTTTACCATCATTTCCAATGCTGGAAATGTGTAATGTATCATGGTGAGGACCCTCCTCCAGCACAGCAAGGTTTATGAGCTTGATGAAATGACTACCTACTAACTAAATTCCATCTGTTCAAGATTCTCCAGGAAGCACTGTATTGCACTAGATTTTGGCAAACTTTTATATGAGGTTCAGCCCCATATTAGCATTTTAATTGCTGGCTGATTGCTTTTATGTTGCAAAACTCAGTTCACAACAGTATGTAAGTTGCAATTAGTTTTTACTGTGTGATTCATTAGTTCCTATAAAGCATGTCGTGCTGCAACATTTGGAAGGTAATATGCTAGAAACATTAACACTCGCATTAAAAAGTGCGGAGCGGCGCTGAAAATGTACTCGTCCTGCCTTTCACAAACACACAGCCTGAATTTGCTGGCAGGGCATATTGTCTCAAACGAGATTTAGCTGACAGCTGCAGATAAAATTGTTTCATAGTGACAGGTTTTCCCTCTAAACAGCATCTTGGTCCTGCAGTCTGTTCTGTATGGGTTTGCATCTGCCTGGGATTTGACCAAAGTCAGTGGAATGGACACAGGTGTGAGAGTTTCCTTTATGAGAGTCTGGCTGCTGAGCCTCGCCTGTTTTATGGAATTCCTCCAGGGAAGTAGCTGACATCTTCTTTTGCATGCCTCAAGAATCACACGCTCCTTTTGGAGATGCTGTCTTGTTCACATCGCTTGTGATGGGGAGGATGTGTATGTTTAAGTTACATTAATCAGTTCTGCCTTGAGAAAGGGGGATAAATTAAACAGCATCCTTAAAACTTTCCTACCTCTACCGGCCTGTATTCCTTAGGCAAAACAGAGGGTATTTTGACTGGGTTAAAATCCAGCCAAGATTTTTTGGCTCCATTCCGATAACAACTGAGGTTCATTTTTCCTTGTTCCCTCTCTTTTGGAAACTGTGGTCTCTGGCAGAAAATTTCAACAAATAATGCATGAGGACATGATCAGTGAGTTTGCACTGAAATGTGCATGGTATGACAGCTTTTTGAGTATCCATGACAGTCACATGTTATTTTTATCTTCCCTGACTGGATGAAACTACTCTGGAAAGGTTATTCTGCATGTGGGTGCTGGCAGTCCAAACTGTAAATCCAGGCTGTGAACGCTCCGTCTGGGGGATGCTGCATGTCTGCTGTGCCACACCAGACATTGCACGTCAACACTAACTGTTAGTACCTCTCTGAAGGCATAAAGCTCAAAAAGTAGCCTATGCTTTTGATAGGGTATTTGAATTTTTCAGGACTGATGAATAAAGAATGGATGCAAAGAACAGTAGTTGAAAAATCTCCCCTCTGGGCAATTTCCCATGAGATTTTCTAGGTTTTCTTTCTTCTGTTTTCACAAAACCCTGAATATTTGAAGTCAAAATTTTGTCCCGGTTGGCTGCCAGACATTTTACACTGGGAGCATTTGCCCACTGGAGAAAAATACTGCTTATTCCTGCAGAAATATACCTAAGCCAAACTAAAATGGTAGCTTTGTAATTACATAACAAATCAGGTAAAATACAAACTTTCAAGACTTCGCTTCAGACTGGATCAGCTCACTCAATTTTCTTGCATATGCTTTACGCCAGTAGGAGTCAAAAACACCTGCAGCTGCTCAGTCTTCCCCGTTGATTTGGAATAAGTGGCAGCTGCCTCCTAGCCCTGATTTTGATCTCAGCCTAAGCATCTTGGTGTTCACACCAAACTGTAATACAAAATGTGATCTACGCTGGGAGATTTTAGATGCATGCTCTATTTATGTGTTGATAACTCTGGTTTTGGAATAAGAGTTTCTTAATTTCTTTTAGCTTAAGCTATGCAACGTGATCTCTGTTGTGCTAGGGCAGAATGACTACTGAGAGTGTGAATGCAGTGGTTGGATGTACTGATACAGCAGATTGAAAAGCAGGTGAGACGGATGACTCCAAAGATTTTTGTGTTAGGTGGGAGTCAGAAACTCAGGATTTATGGCTCTTCTCATGTTTTTGCTGCCTGGAAAATGAAAACTCTAGGAGCTGCACTGACAGCAGCAGAGGTAACACCAAAGTGAGAAAGATGGAAATCTTTCCCCTGCTGCCTTTTCTTATTTCTGTGGTTTATGGTGCTAGGAGCTCAATCAGCCAAAACCTTCACTGAAGTCTTGGTTGGCAGTCGCTATTGGTCTGCTGTGCCAGCAGTGCCCATGGATAATTTCTGTTTGAAGTTTTTGTGGGGTGAGAGCAGGTGGGATTTCCAGAATATGGGTTTGCCTCGCTCAGGTTAGAGGACCGAGTCCCGCTTTACTGGCATAAATCAGCTGCTCTGATTTGACTTTCCTGTGTGGCTGTGCTTGGTGCGTTTGAAGTCCTGCTCCAAGTGTAAGAGTGCATGAAAGGATGGCCAGAGAAACCAGGAGCACCATTTGCTCTGCTGACCCGCTCCCTGCTGCTAGCACGGCGGTGAACTGGTGAGGTTTTGTAAAAGTTTATCCTTTCAGTGGGAAGGTGGAAATACATGGGCAGAGCAGGCAGTGCACCTAGGGGAAGGGAAAGTGACGGGCAGAGATTTGAATGGTGCAAATGCTTCTTTGGTGTCTGTGATGGAGGCAAGCGGGCACGGAGTCTGCTGAGCTGCTGCCCCGTCTAGTTGCCCTGGATTTAGTCATGTAAGTGTCACCCAAACTCTCCTTGGGATGGTGGTTTTTCGATACCCAGCAGAGCTGATCTCCAGGAGTGTGGTTAAGACTCTTACGTCTCATGAAAATGTAACCATGAGGACACAACTCCTGTGTAGATCCTCTGTTGTAGTGAAAATAGGTTTTTTTCAGCACAGCTTAAACTGGTTAAAATGACAAGCTAAGCTGGGAAAAAGGCCATGTTACACTAGAGTAGGAGGGTCTGGGGTATATGAGTATAACTGTAAGTAACTGAGAATTACATGCTGCATTATAGTGATCAAACTTTACGGCAGAGCCAAATCCTTAAGCTGGAATCAGTAACATCTGTGTTGGACAGCATGGCAGGAAAGGAGATTTTTCCAGTCTTTTTTATGTGTAGCTGTCAAGGAAAATGGTGACTTCTTTGATGTCATATAAATTTAGCATTCAAGAAATAAGTAAATAAATTAAGAATTTTCTCTAAATGCAAAATTATTGTATTCTCTCTCGACTTTTCCTTTTTTTTTTTTTTTTTTTCTCTCCTTTCCCAAACATTTCTTTAGTGGAGGAGGGTGGCATGGGAAGGTTGTCAAAATTTCTGTGTTTCATCCTAGCACTGTCAGTCTATGGTGGACTTATGGTCCTCCGTAATCTGTACTGAATTCATGATACGCAGCTTCAGGTGGGAAGCTGCTCCTTAATAAGCTCAAATGGAATAGCGTATTTACGTATTAAGCACTTCTTTGTCTGCTGGAAACTAAGTGTCTAAACTCGCTAAATTCACTGAATTGAGAGGTGTTTCATTTCAGAGGTTTTTTCCTTCTCTGCGTGCTGTTAGAGCTGACCACAGAGACTCCCTTTGCAGGCATGAGGAAGATGTTTGGAGACAAGGCATTTGCTTTGTGCCACTGAGGGGGGAAAAAAGGAACAAAAGCTGATGATAACATAGGTCTTGGTACATACTTTTAAAAAAATATATGGCAGCTCAGTGGTACTCAGATTTCCAGCTTTCTTCTCTTATTTTTTTTTTTTTTGCAAGCAGAAGCTGTAGGTGGGGAAAGTTGAATGGAGGTGGTGGAAGCATCTTGTGTGAGTCTGCGCTCCTTTTCAGGTACTCCCCCATCACTGGCAGTGTCAGCCAGCACTGCTGCTTCCCTGAGACTTTTGATGGTGGTTTGCAGAAAGCTTTCTGGAGGTCCAGAAATCCTGGAGAGATACAGATTTTCTGTCTCACTGTGTCTTATGGGTTGTTTTTTCAAATGTTGTCTACTCTGGTGGACAAATGAAAAGCTTGACTTCTTTGTGATTCAATACTTAAATCATATGGCGTTGTGAGAGGGGAGGAGTGTTCATAGTCCAGCTTTGCAAATGGAAAGTGGGTGCAAGATCCTGTGTATGGGAGAAGAAAATGTGTTTCTTGCTTGGATGCCTGCGTAGGCTGGGGGCGAGGAGGTTGAGGCAAGCCCAGGGTCAGCCTGGCAGGGGTGCAAGGCAGTGTATTTGGTGTCTGCTTTGCTCCGCAAAGCCATGCCAGGTGAAAGGAGTGGCACATCTTCAGTATGTCAACATAATGGAAAAACTCAGTGTAACACAGTCTGATGTTCGTAGGAGCTAGCAGGAAACTCCTGCTTTCCTGGAGGAAATGCGAGCGGAGGGAACTGTACCTTTAAGGAGACTCTTTCTGTAGAAATGTGAGATCAAAGATGGCATCAAACAAATGTGTAATAATCCCCTCCCCTAATTCTAGCTTTGCAGTGAGACCAGCCGTATGCTCCCAGATGCCATGGGAGTGCCTAGTGATGGCAAAAGCTCATGGTAAGACAAAAATGCAAATACAGCATTCACTTTCAATCTAGCAAATTAGCTGATCTCAATGTTACAACAGATCAATTAATGGCCGATTTATTTATCCATGTATTTCTCCGGCACACCGGGCCTCTATTTCTGGAAAAGCAAAGCATTTGTGTCTTTGCAGCACATAGGAGTTGCTTTGTCAGAGGAGCTGCTCAGGATGTTAGTTAAGCGCAACATAATTTTGTGTATTTTACTAAATGCAATTCATCAGAAGCTGTGCAGATTAACTGGGTAGAGCTACACTGAACACAATGGCATCTGCAGATAAAAAATGACAAATGATGATATTACTCCTGCTCTGTGATTCATTGGGAAGAACTCAGAAGCCAAGCATTTTCTTCAAACAAATTATTCAATGAAGACTGAACAGTGACTATAAAACAACAAAAACACCTCCTTTGCAATGGTTTTAAATATTGTTGTACATAAAATCTAATTTATATGGTATTAAAGGCTTTTCTTTGTACTACAAATCATCTTTGGAAAATGCTATCTTCTAAACGGTTCATCAGACACATCTCAAACACTTTTATGATTATTAGAAAATGGAATTAGAGCACCTTGTAGTAGTTTTATTACATTTTGCACAGCCATAATGGATTACAGAGAGGCTCACACTGCTGTAGTTCAGGCTGCATAGCAGCTTCTAAGTCAATACGCATTTTTCATAGGTTCTTTGCTTTTTGGGAAGACACACTGCTTCTCTCTGAAATGATCCATGCCTGATCTCAGCTGAAAGTAGGAGCAGTGGAACTTAGCTGTGTAGGTTCATTAAGAAAGCCTATTAGGTGTGCAAATGCCTGGCCTTTACCAGCTGTTTCTGTTTCTTGCTTTATCTGATAATTAGAAGATCTGCTGCGCCCCACCGAGCTATTAACAAGGTAGAAAACAGGGAGGGATTCACCTTGGGTGGTGTTGGTTGTGTAGGGTTCACGTGCTCTCACTCCCTAAGCTTCCGTGATACGCAGTGGTGCTAAGGGAGTGACTCCAGACCTGCACCCTTCTGGGATGGAAGCTGGTGGTCATACATGATAAACCACAGTGCCCAAAGCAGTGCTAAGCTCCAGTGTTCATGGGACTGAATCTAGCCCCCTCTCTGCAGCGAAGCTACTTGATGTAGGCCAGGCTGGAGAGAAGTAAGTATGTTTGGGGCATGAGTCATCTCAGTTTAGATGCCTACTTTGTGGTACGTTAGTCTGCAACATGAATGTCTTCATTAGTTACGTAGGGAGGCAGGTAGCTTGGATGGACACATGCATTTGGTCAGATGAAACCAATGTGTTTAACCTAAACTTGTTTTGCGGGCTTTTCCAACAACAACAGAAAAACAGAGAGTGATTCATCCTACCTTTCTTGGAAACCATCGGATGGGATGAATTGGTATCTAGAGACGTTTTCCACTGACTGGAGAGAAATCTTGGGTGACTTGTTTAGACAGCATATCTTACCTGCAGCCAGCTCAGGTCAAATGGGACAAATCCTAGCTTTACAGGGCTGAGGAAAGATTTCTGCTGCCTAAAGTTTGCAAGTTTTATCCAACTACATACACCCTACTACCATTACATAGCAAAGAATACTATTTCCTCCAGAACTTTTGTATTTTTGTCCTTAAATCGACATAGTTACAGCACCATGACTAGGTCACTCTAGAAACTGGTCTTGGCTTCTGATTTACATAGGTGCTTTGAAAATATAAGCTGTTACCCAAGTAGTATAGTATCTTACCCCAGTAGTGGCTGATCCAATAGCATTGGTAGGACAGTTCTTACAGCACCCGTGTTTTTCCCTGGTCACAAAAGGACCTATGTGCATGTTAGATGTGTGATGAAGTTAAGCACACGCACAAGTGCTTTGCTGAACAGAGATTGATTAAAATACATGCTTTGGGGCCTTAGTTAATTATGTGTCAGGGTCTGTATAATTGGCACTATACTCAAGTCATCTAATAGCTTTCTTCTGATAAATCTGTACATGCACAGCAGTCCTGAACTGTAATTTAACATGATAATGCCAGCTTCCTCAAAGCCCATGAAAAAAGCAGAAAGACATTTGGATCTCTGAGTCCTTGTGAGCTGACTGAATTAGTGATTGTGGTCTCTGATCTGATAAAAAGCAGTTTCCGTGAATTTTTCCTCTGAAATAGCTTCTTACTTGAGCAGAACCAAGGAATCCCTGCACAGATGGCAGATGCTGAGCTTCCACAGGTATTGAGGTAAATTTTCAGCCACTAGTCAGAGTCATGTTGACAAACAGTGGCACAAGATAAATTCACTGCATAACTTAGAGATATTATAGTGCCTTAAATATGTTTTAAATAGTAGTCCAGTACCTGATGTGTAGGACACTCACTAAAGTTTGGATCTAGTAAAAGACATTAAACTATTTCTGAGCCCTCTGCCCTGTATTTTCAGGGTCACTAGAAAACTGGTACACTAACCGCAGCTATAGAGCCTCCCCAAATGTGCATCTTTAGTAAGCACCTTTCCTTGAGACCCTGTTGTACCTGTTTTCTTCATTTCTTTCTTGTAATACAGAGAAAAAGACAAACTCTTGTGCTATCCGTGCATAGGCATGTATTGATGGCCACACCGAATACACACAGAACGAGACAGGTGAGAGACCGTTGGAGAAGGTGCAAGCTGTGATCCGAAGGTTGCATAGGTCAGCTCTCCAAATAAGAGCCTAGATGTAGCTGCTGGTTTGTCATTCCTAGCCGTGGACAGGGCTTACGACTTCTCTTCCCTGCTGTTGTCTTTCTTCTCTCAGTCATTCTGCAGGGCAGCTCTAATGTCTTTACGCTGATGTGATCCTTGCTGAAGAAAGGCCAAACAAAGACTTGTAAGATGTGTTGAGTTGGGAAGAAATGTGTTTTTCTTTGCAACTGAGAAGGCACTGATGTGTATGTTTGAGTTTTCCTGTGTGGTTCTGGAGCTCAGCATGTGATGTATTCTGTAGTGCAGGGAAATAAGCCTGTGCAAGATTAATACTGCTGTGGCCAGGGAGTCCATGGTGGGTGCAAGGTCCCCTCTACCTCTAAGAGTCTGCAAGAAGCAGACGGGTGAAGCAATAAGTCATGAGATGTTTAAATATGCCAAGAAAATTGGCATTTGACAAGAGCAGCTTTTGGACACCCACCATAAAAGCGGGAAGCGGTTGCTCTGAAGGATAACTTGCTACCTCTACCAGCCAGTGCTTCACAGCTTATGGGAAGGAGGGGGTCTGCCTGGCCTGATGTCCATCTGTAGATATTTGTCATGGGGTTCGTTCCACCAGCCCATATTCAGGGCCTTGTTAAGAATTTTTTTTCTGCTGGGGGAGAATTGATGACTTGAGCAGATATTTCTTTCCTGCTCATTTACAAGGTACATTCAAAAACAAGTCCTGCTCCCCTAAAGGTTATAGAAGTATGCAGTAGTGGAGGGTTTTACTACTAGCGGTTTCTTAGTCTCCAGCAGTCCATCCACAATATGGTCTCTCTCCTCACTGAAGCTTATAGAAAGAATACTTGGCTTATTTTCAAGAAATCTGAATGCCATTAAGTAGCAAGGGATTAGGTTTACGTGGGGATCTGTGTGTTGTCACAAAATGAGGGGAGGGGAAGAATTTGTCTTGGGCATACCTAAGCCCTACAGTAAGAATATTTTTCTGTGAGAGCAGAGATCCAAAAATCAATGCTCCACTCTAAATCTGGCAGAAGGGACATTTCATCAGGTCTTCCTCTATGCAGGGAAGGACCCTACCTGCTAAGCTGTCAGAACTGAAGGGTCACCTGGAGTGCACCGAACTTGCCACAACATCTCTCTTCTGACACATGCAACTGTAATCCACTCACACTTCACTCATGTTTTGAAAATGAATACTCTTTTTGGTCTTCCTGCTCCTTGCTCAAGCCTTCAGGAAGAGCGACGTTGTGCATGGTGGCTTCTGCAGTTTCCAGCTTCAGGGCTTCACGCATGAACAATGTAATACCAGAGTCAGAGGTACTGAAACTCTAGATCTGTAATGAGAATTAGGAATGGCCTTCACATTAGAAACAGTCACATTTACCGCCAACTGTACCTTGTATGTTGCTATTGATGTTGAGAGCTTTTGGAGATGAGGGAAACATTAATTTTTGACAGGGAAACCAAAACATAAAACCCTATAACACTCAAAAAAACCCCCAATATCTTGTTGAAAATGGATATATTACATTGCTAAGATTTACCTGTAGCACCTCCAGCCAAGATGACGAGATGAGCTACTGCTTGATGTGACCTTACACTGTCACAGCCCAAGGAGATCTGCCTGCAGGTCATACGTGGACAAAAGCATCCAAGGATGCTCCTGCTTGCCTCTGAAGGCATGAGCACAGCCTCAGGAGAAGCTGTGGTGTCCTGAGTGGCGACCTAGAAGACATGAGAAGATCTGGACATGTTCACTGCCAAGCTAACAGGGCCATAATGTCCTCGCAGCTGCTGCACTCTGTTGTGCAATGGTAAGGGGCAGCAGAGACCCACTCCACCTCAAAGGGAGAGTCTACAGCTTAAAGGTCACCCTGGTCAAAAGGCACTTTGAAACTCCTGTGTAGGCTGCCACGTAGCCAAAGTCCATGTACAATCAAACATAGATCCCAAAGATCTAGAAAAGGATGCATGACTGTCTGGAGGGCATTTCCATATGTGGACTGGCTCAGCTTGCCGGCAGTAAACTGGTGTGAGAAAAGCATCAGAAGGCTTGTAGAGAGGACAGGTGGCACAGCTCTGGTTATGGCTTTGCATGCTAAAGGGAGAAGCTTGTTGTGTGAGACAAAGCATTTGCCAAATGCTCTCATATTTATTATATTTCCAAGCATTTAAGATAGTGAATGTATGGTCTTCTTCTCTTTTTCTTTACTATAGCTTCTGTTGTTTAGATGATATTAATTTTCTGTTGGTCTCTCTAGCACTATTCTTGCAGTGTGTTGGTACGTTGGTAGGACTACCTTGCATAAAAGAAGGTTAAATAGCTTTTCTTTGTTTATGAACATACTGCTGACATAAATATTTTAATATCATTAAGTGGCTGCTCCTCTTCATGAGGGTGCTAAATATCATGCAAAACTGAAATAAATGTTATATCAGGGAACTCTACGGAGCAATAAGAAAAATAGTCTTTAAAACAGGAGCAGAACAGTAATTTACGTTTTTACTTAATTCTGTTTCCCAGGAAATTATCTGGTTTTATAGTATAAAAAGAGTGATCTTGCCCAAAGGGGAGATATATTTTAATAAATGTATAACCTTAAATGAGGACTTACTGTTTCTTGAACAAGATGGAATGGATGTTAGAACAGCATAAAAGAAAACAAAGCATCTTTGACAGTTCCCTGAGGTTAAGCAAATGGCAAGCAATTGTTAAATGGAAGGTAGGAAACAGGATGTAATTGTCAAGTGGGGTTTCTTCAGGGGGGAAAAAAACCCCAACAATTTAAAGAGGTTTGGGAAGGGTCCAATCCAAAGAGCTGCTGTTGTCTTAACCAGAAGCGTTTGTTAGTCAAGGCAAACAATAGAATAAGCACAGATGCAGCGACCTCACCTTGTCCTTGCTTGTCAGTGCTGGTGCCGCCTTCTGTAACTTTAGGCAGCATACAGCTGATTTAGGTAAGGTTTCTTTGACTGCATGAAACTTTGGAGTCCCCCTGGGATCCCTTTATCGTAGAAGTTCAGTACTCAGTAGTAGAGACTGGAGTACCGTCATAGAGTAAGTATCTACAGCAAGTCAGAGAGACTGTGTTCTTAAGGTCTTTTCATGGGAAGGAAAGAGATTTTGGGCTGACGGCTCAGCTGTAGCAAGTTCCAACAGGCCCAGCAGCCACGGCATGGGTGGAAAGTTTTTGGGCCATGCTGTTCACTGTGTGTCATCTCCCATACTTTGCTGTTGAACTTTAGCATCCAAAAATGAGTGCTGCTCAAGAGAGCAGGAACTGCATGAAAGTATGTGGGCAGGACACAGGGATGTCTCCATGCCCTCCTCACCCTGCAAAGCCACCCAGGCCCTTTGTTCGAAGGAGTATGGCATCTAACAGTAGGAGCACACAAGATGAATGGCGGGCGTCTAAATTTAATGAAGGGTGTACTTCAAACAAAGTAGGAGGAATATTAATGTAATGATATTTAGGGAGCTAATAGAGAATCACAAAACTGCTGTGAACAGACAGCAATGAGGATTAAAGACTTGTGAATTATTAACTTCTTGCAATCAGATAATGAGAGGCATAGTGCAACTGATCCTCTCCACTGCTTCTTCCCTGCTACGTGTGACTTACATCCACCTTAGATTACAGAATCTGCCATAAAAATTCAGTCGTGTTGCTAAGAACATTTCAAGGGCAAAACATTGAAGTATGCTCCCACCTCTGCAGATGCTGGTGCTTCGCAAACAGTGAGAATTTACCCAGCAGTTCAGATTCGGACCCTGGGGATTTCTGCTGCAGTTGGTGACAGTCTCACTGTTCATTCAGTCCCTGCGTCTCCTTTGCAGGAATGTCCCTTCTGATGCACTCCTGTGAAGACAAAAAGTCTCTGTAAATGAGCTTAGCTCCATCAGTCAGAGATGCACTCTGTTGTAGCCAGTCCATGTGAGATACTCCCAGCTTCTCGCCAGTCCTCTGGCTGTACATCCCCAGCAGTCTCTCATTGAAATTGTCCCTCCTCAAGTACCTCGATGCTGCTCCCCTCTTCTTGCCAGCCAGATGGGATGCTTTTGCGCAGCTTTGCCATGAGAGGGGATCTAAGTGCTGTTGAGCAGATTCATCCCCTCTTAGCAGCATGCATCTAGAGGTATCAGAGAGCAAGCACCCGGTCCCCTCTCTTCTCTGCATTCCAGCTGCCTGCTGTGTTTGTCAGAAGGTGAGTCAAATCAATGAATGACATAAGACCCTTTTATTTTCAGCTGAATTTTCAGCTGTCAATACATCCTGATGTAGCTTGAAAGAACAGCTTGAATGGCTACTGCCCAGCCTGGCGCTGAAAGGCCCAGACAGACGACGCAACCCAGTGCTCGCTTATGAGGCACGATTTTGAGCTTGCATGACTTTGACTCTCCGCTGCCTCCCGTGTAATACCTTCTCCTTCATGCTGCTGTTACCAAAAAGCAGAGTCGGGGATTGCTCTTGCAGCAGATTTCAGGCTGATAACAGCCCGTTGACAAATGGTGCAGGTAATACAGAGCTCATTTATGTTCTGCTTTGCTCAGCTCTGCTATCAACCACCAGTTGGTTCTGGTTGCATTATTATCAGGCTGCTACAGAGACCTTAGCGTGAGATGCAATGCAAATAAAGACAAAGAGATGTACCCAATAATTCATTGCCTTTCTCACTTTTAATTTGGTGTTGGGAGAATATTACTTCCCAATACAACATTTGGTGCCTGGCCAAATACTAAATTTAGATATTCGTTGTCCCCTGTTTACCTTTCACATGCAGAGATAAATATTGCTTGTCGAGTCACTGTTATTACCTGAGAAATAGCTCTGCTGCCCTAAAAACTTACTCCTTAATTGAAATGGTCAAAAGGTGTGTCAAGTACAGAAAGCAGAACAGCTAGCAGAGGTGATGCCATGCTCTCTCCTTGTATGCAACTTGATTAATTTTTATTGTTTACTGCCTGGAGGGAAACGTTGCGCATCACTTCCAGGTAAATATCGTAGGGCATGACTTCATTTTTAATACTGGAGGCTATGACACTGCATTTATTATCACATTCTTAGCTATTGTAATTTGTTTTTCCTGACAGGCACAGATCCTGGTGTAGCTTATCTCTCAGGGACATTGATAATGGGGAAGCGGTTTCTACAGAATAGGAACTCTTTGTGGTAAGATTAACAAAGGAGCTTCTCCTTACCACTGTTCCCTTCCCTCACTGAGTCCAGTAAGTAAAGAGCAGGGGCTGACCACAGCTTGTGCACAAGAGCGAAGTTGCAGGGAAATGTGGGGGCAATGAGAATCTGTAGCTATAACGTAGCCAGTGCATGAGGTTTTTACAGAAGAGACAGAAGATTTATATATGATATTGCATTCTGAATGTCTTCATGCACAAATGTATAGAGACTTGTCCACAGCCAATGCTTTGTGACTAATGATGCAACATTTAAGTAATGAGTAAATCATAGATTGGCCCAAGAAGTCAACACAGCCGTGACTGTGGTTTATGGTGAGCAGCCACTACCCATCTTGCTGAATCTCATTAGTTCATTTACGTCTTGTACTCCTGCCTCCTTATGCATGGTGCCGACTCCTCTTCCACTCAGTGCACCGCTCAGAAAGGACTCCTGTACCCCGTCGCCAGGGCTGTGTTTTGGTTGTCCCCTTGATTTTCCTTCAACGTTTTTGCCTGCTTCTGGGTCCCACACTAGCTGCCAGGCATGCGTTCCTCCAGCAAACCACATGCAACTTCCCTCAGCGCCCGTGTTCACAGGACTTACCTCCTGACTGCCTGCTCATAGCTTGGGACTCCTGGTTCCTAGTACATCAGCTGTTCTACACGTAGGCTGTGCCTTAACTCATCTTAAGGGAGGATAGTCACCTACCCATTGGCTTTGGTGAATTGTCTCTAGTTTCTTGTGTGTTTTTTTTTNTTTTGCAGAGCCACCCACAAGGGAGGTTTGTTTCTTGGTGGAGGCCCTGAGTGCTCCTGCATGTGGGTGACCCACGAGTGGTCCTTCCTGGTGCCGGAGTAGATGTCACAGCAGCGAGCTGATGTAAACGCGCAGCTCAGGCTGCGGCTGCATCCCCGCCGTTTCTTTTCTCAGCTGCTAATGTGCAAAACCAACGCTACGGAGATGATACAGCACTAAGGTGAGGCTCAGGTTTTGCGATGGTTTGTACTGCTAAGAGCCGTTCAGAAGCTGGAGAGTGAATTTTGTTTGCAAACCACGCCTGCTGCTCGCTCGCTCGCTTGGCTGGCAGGCGCCGGGAGGAGACAGGCCACTTGTTTGCTTCCTCGTCTCCATGCGAGAGCGTGGTGACATCTGCTCCACTTGACATTGTCGGCGCTGTGCGCAGGATGCCGAAACACGGATTTTTATCGCTGCTGCCTCTTTGGGAGCTCCAAGAAAATTAGATACTTGTCTCATGAGGTCCTGCCAGGGGAAGAAAATATTGAAATAACTGCAGAAGGCTGGAGTGATGCCATTCTTTTCCCTTATGACGAGAAAGCAGATTGGTTTGCTTTTGGCCCTCCCCCTGTGCTGCGTGTATGTTTTGTCTCCTGCCCAGGCTGATGGCGACTGCTGACAAAGAGATTTCCACAGCGCTTTGGGCAGCGTTTACGCCGGTGCACGTGTACCAGTTTTAACACCAAATAAAAGCTGTCCGTGGAGATCTTAAGTTTATATGAGCATCACGAAGCAGTGAGAATGGCTCTTTCTGCCTGCACCTGTGGTATCACACATATGCCTGTTAATTATTGGCCTGAACGAGTTAAATTTGACAATAACTGGCTACGTCTGCATTAGGAAGGACAACTCAGAGGAGCTGATGCTGAGCCCCCCCTCTATAGCTACATAATATGATGGATTTTATTTCAGACCAAATTTAACCTGGTGCTCTGGAGTGAGCATTTCCACCTTACAAGCAGCTTGAAGCTGTCCAAAGGACCAGCCCTTGGTTTGGGTCCCTACACCCTATTCGGGAGTGGAATTTGGAGTGCATTTGGGGAACAGCCAGGGAAGAGCTTCTGCTATAGTTTCCTCCAGAGGAAATTTATTTCGCCTATGCCAATGCCATGCTGCAGACCAAACCAATCCATTGGAAGTCAGGATCATTTGGGGGTTCACTTCAAAGCCTCCTTGCTCCTTTGAACCAAAACCCCCACCCTAATACAGACGCAACCGTCGTGAATTAGACATGACTGGGAGTTTTTTCACATGTGCCCTGTCCACATCAACTAGAACAAATCTTCCTGCTCCCACCCTCCGTGTGTTTTGGCTGCAAATGGGCAAAAAAATCAATTAAATGATGCTGTTGCAACAGCACATAGGAATTGGACTGGAGTTGAGTTGTGAACCCTTTCTTTATGACTGGGCTGGGTGAGCCGTGGTCTTGAGCTGAGGCACCTTGAAGCTGTATGGGATTCATCAGCTGCAGCCCACGATGGGATGGGCAGCCCAGCCAGGGGTCTGGCCTAAGTACCAGAGCAGAAAAAAACACCACCAAAACCCCCACTGGAGACTAGTGAACCACAGTAGAACCTGTATTTTTGGACACCCCCCCCCTTCTTTCCTCCTTTTAATTCACATTCATTTAAGCGTTTCGTTTAAAATGATCCTAAAAGAACACTTTGAATGAGCACAATTTTCCAGTATAAGGCCGTTATTAAACATTTTTATCAGCCCTGTTGATTGTTGACTTCTTAAATATTTCCTTTTGGCATGGTAATTCAGACTTTAAAAAGGAAATTTCTTTTGAAAGGACTCAGTGGTTAGTTATAAAAAAATGCAAACAGATGTGGTTAGCAATAAAATCACACCATGATGTCTTTTAATTCCGTATTAATACATAATTGAGTAATAAAGTAGTAGCCTAATGTTTTGCATGCTGCAGTTTTGCATATCCATAATTTAGCCTGTAAAGTTACCTGGCTTTCTTAATCTCATCACAGTATAAAATTGGAATTTTATTATTGGAATGAAATTCTATTTCTGCTACACTTGATGTCTGAGTCTGCCACGCAGTACTGAAAACCTTCAGGACAACTTACTAGCAGCTAAAAGTGCTGCTTATCTTTCAGCATAAGACCCAAATGAGACAAAACAACATCTTCTGGTAATGTGGATAATATACAAAAGCTGAAGTCTATTAAAAAATAAAAGGGGATTTATTTATAATTAAGAGTAGGATAATCGTTAAGCCTATAAAGCCAACATCGGAGTTGGTACCGAGATGTTTATGCCACAGATATTCTGTGGGTGTTGTGGTTTGGTTTTTTATTTAAAAAAAAAAAAAAAATCGGTACTCTTTCAAAAAACATACAAAGCCCTAAAATCTCTCTGGGAGAATTGTTTACTAACCTATTTTGAATGCAACTGAAACAGGTTTCATTTACAGCCATCTTTTGGTGAAGCTTCTCTGTTGCCTATAGATTCAGTTCCCTCTGGCTCACTCTTATATCTAAACATTTCTTATAGAACAATCTTCCTGGCTTTAATGATATACAAAATAAATGCATAATTGTGCTTATTCCTGTAAGTCACGATCATTTCCATAGGATGGAAATAATACATGCGCGATTTGTTGGAAAGTGGGGTTAACGCAGCGACTGATGCTGCTTCAAGTACTCTGCACACAGATTGCTTTTAGCTTTTGCAAGAAAATGAAATTAAACCCACAAAATGGAGACCATCAGATAATTTCGGGGCTCTTTTCTTATCTATAAACTGGGCTTTTTAGTGATGCCTTAGCTGGGTGCAACGTTTCTAAACTGTAGAAGATTTTACCCATTTTCAACAGCACATTAAGGAAAAATATAGAGCAAATGTTACATGGATGGTTAATTTGTGGATCTAGCAAACTATAAATGTTGCATTTAAAAGCAGAGGTAGATTCGACTTTTAACAGGAGCTGGTGTTACATGAAAAGTCTTGCTGAAAAATGAGGTTTTCTTTTGAAAATGCTTATTCAGCAAAGCCGTGTTGCCAGAGGCAAAGGCTTTGGGAAGCGCCTTGCGCTCTGTGTACAACACCAGAGGATGGAGCCTGGTCTGATGTGTCTTCTGAAATGCAGCCTGTGACCTTTTGGGACTAACTGCCTTTTTGCCACCAGATCACAGCGACGGGGAATAGGTCAGAGCTAGGACAGAAACATGGAAAAGTGCAGAACAAGGCCTTATCCTAGACAATTTCCAGGAAAACAGCATTTCCCTTGGTATATCACGTGTTTTTTATCTCAAATATGTGTTTCAACTGCCTTCAAATGTGCTGTCGGTCATCACAAGCTTCAATTTATTGGTGAAAATACTACATGTTATCACTTTTCATATATTTCCTTACATTTTGTTTTCGTAAACCTACTCATAAAAATCCATACCAATTCCACTGACAATTTTAATAGAAGTTCAGCCTTAGCAGAATCCATATTCAGCAAGCTGCTGCATCTGCCCAAATCCATTTACAGAGAAAAACAGTCTTTCTGTTGGTGCATTAGAGATATGAAAGGATGTAATAAATTCCACAGTTTAAAAGAGTTGAGAAAACTGATATCGAAGGTTCTGGAAGTTTGTGTGTACTCACTATACTGAGTCAACAGGTATTTCTAACACAAAAAGTTCAGATCCAACCTTTTATTAAGATTTGGCCCATCAGTGCTTGGGACAACCTTAAAAGTCAACTTTTTTTTTTTGCCCAGAGGAAATGACCGATTCAGGGTAAGATTATCTTATTTGCTGTGAAATTAGGTATACAAGAGCCGAAGTATATCACTGAATGAAATTATTTTCCATATTTTCTTTTTTGCTCTGAGATGTTTTTAGATAAGTTACACTTCTGACTAAAGAATTTGTTGTTTTCTTTTTTTTTTGTTATAACTTGCTCCTCAGTGAATCCTTTATGTCATAGACTTGAGTACATCCCAGATAAGATTATTCTACTTCTAAGACAACACCTTGAAATTTTATCATGCAATTTTAGCACGTAATTAGTATTCAGTCTTTCAGTGTAATTAGTATTCAGTCTTTCACATAATTAGTATTCAGTGTCTTTCTACTATCTTCATCTTTGCCACTGTGAAGAAAAGGTAACCCTCACCTTGTCTCTAAAGCAAATGATAATTGTTCAAAAAATATTTAAGATCCTTTCAATGTATATGTAATTATCTGTGTGGGTGTGCCTCAATGTTTTGCTGTGTTGAAGGCTGACAAATGAATTTCCTATAGTTTTGAAATTCCCTTGGCAGATGACAAATGACTGAAAACTTATGTTACCTAAACTTCCAGATCAAAGGATGACTTTCTGATTGTGCTCTGCTGCGTTACACGGTATGGGAGAGAAGCACCTGGCTGGAAGCAAATATTTATTCTTGTTTTCCTTTGAATAGCAGATGTATTAAAATTAAAATTAGCAGCTCCAAATGAGGTTGCATTTTCAAAGTCCCAGCCACTTATTTGATTGCGGTAACCTTTTTACATCTGCAACTATTGTAAATTAAGTTTCACTGCTGCCTGGCAGATAAACAGACAAGGGATTGTTTCCCTTTGAAGCACAAAGAAACAAGCAGTTTTTGAAGACATTTTTGTATATCCATGATTTCAAATATTAGTGACTGCAGAGAAAAAGTAAGCTGTTTTCAACCGTTTCATGTTTTGTTTTGTTTTTTTTTTCATTTGGAAAAAGTGTGTGTGTGTGTGTATATATATAATGTATACAGAGAAAAAGATGATATATTTTTGGCCATGTACAAATCTACTGAGATGCATCCTGTTACCTCTAAGTTTTGTTTTCCAAGATTCACACTTACCTTTGCAGTTACTCTTAGAGTATCCATATGAGTGGCTGGGGGTGATGCTAAAGGACACATCTATCTCTTCTGTAATCTTGTCATTTTCTATCTCCTCCAAGGTTCTTGTCAACAAAGTGTTTCAAAAGTTTTGCTCTTAAAAGCTGTAGAAATTTATTATGATCTGCTCTTTTTGCACGCTGCCTTCCAATGATCCACCATGAGCAACTGAGAAACTCTGCCTGCACAAACTGCAATAAGCTTTAAGGCAATTACTGCTGTCCTCAGCGATCCATGGAAAATCGTATCTCCACTCACTTAAGAAAATGCAAAGCTTTTCCTTCTTTCAGGGCTTATGTCTTGCCTTACTGATGGGATGTTAACATCTCTGTCACTGTCTTGATCATAAGCCCTTTAAGGTTCTAATGCAACCAACTGTAAATACATAAATAATCCATCGATTTGAGTTTAGCTCAAGTTCATTCAGTCTGCTTGCGTTCCCTTTGTGTTGGCTCATAACTTCCCAGACACTGTGTCTAAGTATGATTGGTACTCGCCATAGACAGTCAGTCCATGGTTGAAACAATTTTTGGAAAGTAAAAGAACATGTGCATATGGTAATTTTAATGCACTAATCTTTTTTCTGGCCAGGTTGAGACTATTCTAAGAAATTGTTTGGGTTGATTTTTTCTTTTTTTTTTTTTTTTTTTATGTCAGTAGTGGTTGAAATTTCATCAGTTTGAAGTTTCTAGTGAAGCTTATTATCCATTGTTCTTAAAAGGGTTGCATGAATGTATGATTTTTTTTCTATGATCAAAAGTAGTGGATGTGATATTGAGCAATAAAATGTCTCGGTCTTCCCTAAAGTCCATCTCTTTATATGGGATAAAATTGGCAGATGAATAGCTTTTTCAGTCACCTAGGCTGTGTCCTTTATTGTTTATATATCTGATATTTTTAGTCTCATTTGAAACCTATCAGTAAACTTGTTATTCTGCCTACGATGTAATTAATAATTTTAGATTACATACATGTGTCATCTCAGGAGGTGGACACTGAAGAAGGAGTCAGCAGTGTTCCCTTCCTAGCAAGACAGAATTACTACTTCAAGAATGTTAACTGCCAGTTTAACAATGGATGCAATCTAATGGGTATTCTTCCGAGCTTCTCGGGTCCACAGCCATTTCCATCTCCAGATGCCACCAAAGCTTTGTTAAAAAGGAAATACCACAGATTCAAAATCCTCAGAACTGTTGAAGTGGTTTCCTGGTGAAAAAACTTTTGAATGCAATCGAAAGACTTGGGCATTAGGATTCTAATGAGGGAAACTTCAAGAAAATCACTGAGATGGGCTGCAAGTTGGTCAATGACATATAAGCTGGAGTACATCTTCTCTCAGAAATAAAACGTGTACTTGAGAAGTCAAAGCACTAATGAAGTGCTGGGTAAGTGCAACACATTAGGTGAAGATGGACAAGCAGAAAATAACTCGGCTGAGAGGTTGGTGAAAGCATTCGACCATTGCCCATACAAGTACTGCAGAAAGTTCCTGCCCCAGGAGTTATTATCACTGTGCATAAAATCAAGAAGAACAAAACCAGAAGTGTAGAATACTGTTGACTTTAGTAATATAAACACTGCAATAGAAAATGTTGTGTTCATCAGAAATGAACCTTTCACTAATGGCTTCCTAACTCCAGATTTCACAGAAGGATGAGTCGAAGCTTCACAGGCAAGAGATGACATCAAGTACAAAAGATGGTCTTCTTGCTTTGGAACACATTGCAGTCAACCATATCTTTTCTTCTTGCAAAATTGTCAAGCGAAACAAACAAAAGTAGTTCATCAGCCAAAACAGAGGTACTAATAAGTTATTTCAGTGATGCCTTATGTAAATGCAGATGGAAAAAAAAATCTACTGAAAGCACATTTTTCTTCTGTTTGCTCTGGTCATTAATACGGATTTTCTAAAAACAGTGGTACCATCACTTTCTTAGGAAATTAATGAATTACTTGTACTGTTTTACGGGATTTAACCTTCAGAAGTTAGAATTTGTTTCAGAACAAGATGTGTTTACAAGAAACATTAATCTTGTGTGTTTGCTACTCCAGCTTGGAGCGACATAAGTAGACTGGAGAGGTGGGCGAGTGTAGGTGTTTACTTTAGACTGAGCTGAATAACTCTGTTGATTGAGTTTTTTTACCTGATCGCTGTTGGCTAGAATGGGAGCTTAGATTCATGTAGACACATTAATTTAGGTGCCTACTTCTTGAGGTGAATCCCACATGTTGAGATAGTAAAGGCTCAGTTCAACTGCCCACTCACAGGCACCTACCATCCAATGATAGTCCTCAGGTATCCTGCTGAGCTACCAGTGCATTGCGTGATATACCTGGAGCTGGTATTTACTTTTCATTCATTAAACCAAAATCCAGAAAATGGCTGTTAACGCTGGCAAGAGTAAGCAGAGAAAAGCCAACATCACAACACTGTCATCTGCAGAACAGTGTCAGAGAAATGTTTTTGGATTTCTGCTTTACAGAAGAGATTGCAAAAGCTGAGAGTGAGCAAAGAAGAAGAAACTGCATGCTCATGTATAACCCCAAATAATCCCATTCGCTGGCTGTGGGTCTGTACTACTAATAGAGTGAGGGTGATTGAAACCATGAGTGGTGTTAACGAGACATTAGCCAAATGGGATGTTTCTGATCATTAGAGCTCTGTGAAGATGCAGAAAGTCATAGAATTAATGTAGTGTTCAGCATTTACAAGGAGATATCAATAAAAGATGCTGAGAAATGAACCCGGGGATTAAACACAAACATTTATTTCAAGAACACAGGTGCAGGTTACAAAATCCAGCCTATACTCTCACCAGCCAGTCAAACTTTACCACGTTTTAGGTAGAAAAACCGGTGCAAAAACATTACAAAGGTGTGAGCCCCTCTGATTCCAGTTAAAGCAGTAAAAGGAAGGAGAACTTCTGTGCTCATCTCCTGAGGACCCTTGCTCTAGTGTTTTTTCCATGCACTGCTTGTGTCTGGTAATGGATACAGAACAGTCAATCAGAGCTGCAGAAACAATCTTGGGCTCTCTGCCTTGTGTTTCAGCAATGGTAATCCTGCCTGGTGTATAAAAAGTTGGAAGGGAATTGGACATGGTTTATTGACGTTAATGAATTAGCATTCTCTTTTGAAAACGTTGTATGGAAAACACTGTTTTTCCTGCTTGACTTTTCAGGGGACTTCAATAAATGGGACCTTACTGTAGATTTTGCTGGTAAGAGAAAGCTGGTAAACTGAAATCTTGTGCAAAGTCGGTGTCAGTGAATGCCTTTACCAACCCTCCTGTGCCAAAAGGAATGAACGTGACACTAATCACCCTATTTCTGCATGAGTGATGCGCAGACCAGTCGGGACAGGCTCCTGACAGCAGGAACCTGGTGGTGGGCATGACAACTGCTCTCTTGATGCCAATGGAGTTTAGGTAGGTCACAGTAGCTGGATGCAAAGCTGCCTAGGAGACTATGAAATGCAGCTGTCTCCAGTTTTGACAAAACAGTGAATGCAGGCGCGTTAGTCATGTACTTGATGCGCAAGTACTACCAATCAAAAGGATGATGCTGAAAAGGAAAAGTATTAGATCATTTCAATGAAGATAAAAAAGAGGAAGAGAGTCACCATAGTGTTTGAAGTATATATTGTGCCTTACAAGTGCCTTACTGTATGTCTGATGTTCTTTTATCAGAAGAAAATATTGGGTTATTTATGTCACTTTTAAAAAGTTATATATTTTTAGTTCCTTGTATGTATTAAAAACCTATTTTTTGAATAGTAAGTAGTAAGATTTAAGTGCAAAACTATATTTATAACAAGATTAAAGATTATCGCTGCTCAGATTACCATACTGCTTCTGAGCTACCCTTCAGGGAATGATATCGTACCTAAAGCATGTCTGCGGCCATAGATGTCTTCAAAGAACGTTCTCAGTGTTTGCCTTAACATGTAAAGTCCTAGCAGCAACTACCTTTTCTGAGACTGATTCGCTGATGACTGCCAGAGATTTCTTTCTGTTGCGTGGCATTTGCTTATTGAATGCAGGAGTATTTACTGGGAGTAAATCATATTTTTGGAAGTCTTAAACATGAAGTTAAACTCTTATTTTATAGTTTACATTGACAATTCAATGTAGAATTCTCTGGTTCTACAAAATTGGACAATTTTGTAGAAAAAGAGCTTTCCCCTTTTTTTCTTCCCATCACTTTCTATTGGAGTATGGGTATGTAGCCCCCTTTTCTGCACCCCAGCCTCTGCCCTAGCTGTACTCATTGCTAGCTTGGACAGCAGACACTGGGTTGTCATGCTGCACGTGTGGCACATGGAAAATTTTCCCTTGGGAGCTGACCAGAAACTACATTGCTATAAGTGAATAACATCTTAATATGTTTATTGGACGTATGTCAATTGTTCAGTGGCCTCAGGTCTAACCTGACTTCTGTTTTCAAAGGACCACTGGGACCATTTACACAAGGCAGATTGTAACTGTGTTTGAAATACCATGAAGCCATCTATCTGATTATTTTTTTTTAACATTGCTGGACTTAAGGGCAAACTCCCAGACTTTGAAGGTCTATTTCTGTCTCACTGAAGTTAGTGGGTGTTTTGTTCCTGATTCCCACAGAGGGAAGGCTGGATTGTGCAGCACACAGCTTTGGTTCTGTGTTGCTTCATTTTCACTGTACTGGCAGAGGGACGATGTGGATGAGAGCAGAGTGGGTCGTTTGAAGATGCCAGTTAAGACATTGGTCTTAGTTTTAGGTCAAAAATGACTGTGCCCCAGGTGCCTAATGAGAAATCCTTATAGGAGGCCAAGCACTTCGGCCAGAGTTTAACAGGCCATCCTCATTGAGGAAAATACACTGCGCTTTGTAAAGTGTATACCCTGAATAAGTCCCATGGAGTTCAGTGGGACTAAAGCAAATAATTGAAGTTACTGCAAAGTGGTAGCTTCTTTGTAGCATTTTACCACCCTGCCCAATGTATTTCATGGCTACTAAAAGATCATTTTATCATTTTTTTTTTTATCATGTGGTGCTAGCAGGTATGGCAAACTTTCATCTCATTGTACTTGTTCTGATAGCAGCTTTTCCCCAGCATACTTCAGATGTGTGTGGGGAATCCCTCTTTAATTTGGCAAGAGTAAATAGCTGCAGAGCTATTTTAATCATTTATCTGTATATTTTAAGTCGAGTTGTTATTAGGGCTTTCTCCCAGTGTCCTTAGGATTCCTGTTTAGTTCTCTTATCACTGAGAGAACATTGGACTTTTGCCTTTAGGTGGAGAACAGAAAGTTTAGGACAGAAATTATTGTGGGTTTTTTTATTTTTAGTTTATTTTTTTTAACTTAAAATTTGTTGTAGTGGATACTTTCCATGGCACTGATAATAACGATGAAAGATCAGCCATAGATCATAGAATATGATGATGTAATAGATAATGAATTAAATGGAACTGCATTTTCTTTTATTCTGAGTCAAGTTTAAATTAAATGTGACATTCAGATCAATGAGTTGATTTTGATGCTAAATGACCCATTATCCTCTAATGGAAAAATAAATACTGATGTAGGTCTTCCTAGATAGTAACTCTCTTTGGAATATGGTCTACTTGACTGTAGAATGCTTTAGCTTATAGTTCATAATAGCATTTAATATGTTTGTGTGTTAACACAATATTTTAAGACTATTGGATCCACCCTTAGGGAAAAGAAAATGACAGGTGCAAATCTCTACATGAACTTGATTATCACTCCTACTTTACATAGTCTTTCCAAGTTTTTTGTCCAAAAAGATAATGAAATTAGTATGCAGTTAGACTTACTAGATGAACAGCAGAACAAGATGTCATTTAAGTGAGTCACAACAATGGAAAAATAGACGGCATAATTAGGGTATAAATTGCGATATATTTAAACAGAAAAACAATGCTACATCTTCATACCTCCACCCCTTGGTTCTCTTTACGCACACAAGAGCAGGAGGCATTACTTTTGAACTGAAAATACTAAATGTGCAAGATTTGAGTGTATGTTGGGTGTCCTGTCTACACTGGGGTTGACTGGGACCTTAGGAGAAATTGGAGAAAAGTGGTAGCTCTGTTAGCACCATCCAGTTTGCCGCAGATCCCATGGGGGAGGCAATAGCTGGGGATACAGAGCTCTCAAAGAAAGAAGATCTCCAAGGAAAGGAATTCAGTCACTTTCTGGGAGCTCATGAGGCTGAGAAGTCAGTAAGACTGTAGCCTACAACAGGACCATCCCTGCAAGAGGTACTCTGAAGGCAAAGCCTCTTCCTTCCGGACTGGTATGGCAAAGTGGCTAGAACAGGTCTTGAGGAGAGCTTCTGACAAGATAAAGAAAACTCAACACACCAAATAGTAATTATGGGTTATCCTTTAACTTGTATCTCTTCAAACCTTACTGGGTCCAATTCTTAGGTGGTGTGAATTATCATGCATTGCTTTTTCCTTGGAGGAGTTTTTTTTGGGGGGGATTTATCATGTTTTTAACTTCTAAATTCCAGGCAATGGCAATCGACCATGAGGGAGAGCACAGCAGTATCGTTAGCCTAATAAACATGCAGTGCTATGGGAAAAGGCTTGACTATGTTGCCACGGGATTACACAGGTTCAGTGTACCTAGGACTCAGTGGAACCAGAGACCCACCACGCAGGATAAACTTCTCCTGTGAGTTACTTCTGAGGTCTTTTAACTCATAGACTTATGGATGCCATTTAGTTGGTTGTGTATACTCTGTTGAGGCAAACCTTTTGTTGAAGTACAAGTGAGAAAGCTATACTTGCTTGGCTCTGATCCTATTAAAAATCTTCTAAATATTACAGTTATCCATTGCCTGCAAACTTCGAAGTCAGGCTGACTTCAAAGCCAGAGTGGATGTGAAGAAGTATCTGACCAGGACCCAACTTCACAAAGAAAAATGTGACTGGCTTGTGCCATGATCTCCTTTCCCCAAGGTTCCTCCTGCAGTTCTTCCAGGGATGACTCTGCTGCACAAAAAATGTGTCAGATACTAAACGCTGAAGGCAAGATTAGTGACAGAGGTCAGAGGTTGCACCATGCTGAGTGCAGTCTGGGAAGTCCATTCATCAGCAGCAGGAATTCCCTTACCTTGGAAGCAACTGAAGCTGAGGTTAGAGAGCACTCATGTTTTAATGCCTCGTAAGGCACAGGTCAGCAGATGCATTGGCTTATAATGCTTTCCCTCTACTCAGCTCTTTTGAGTACAGTGAAGGTGCATTCATGGTTACTACAGTGTTTTCAATAGACAAATGCAGTAAATAATACAAAACAACAATGGTGTCTCAAATCTGCTGCACCTACTGCTACTAAGCGGGGCACGCCAAATTGTTTCACTTTTGGTATAGTCTGATATTTTCAGATTTTTGATGAAATTTTCTCCTTCCTAAGTGTCCAGTTTGTTTTGCTGTTGAATAGAACATGAAAGTAAGACGGTTTTATATGGGTTTGCTTTAGATTTGCTTTGGGGTTTTCTGGATGCAACGCCAACAAAAACGAAGGCTGAGCAATGCAAGCCTGATCTTGAGGTCTGTATTATTCCTGGGTTTAGCCTAGTTTTACCCCAATCCTCATTTTTTGAATGAAAAGGATGGAAATGAGCTCTTGTCAATCCAATTAAACCCTTCAGGTATGAAGGGTTTTGTCTGTGAGCGTTGTATCATGACAACTTGTTTAGTCAACTAAAAAGAATGTATGGGAAACCTTGTTTATCACAGGCATGCACAAGACTGCTCCCCTGAGCGTGTGCATCCTCTACTGCTGCCTGTTACATTACATTAAGCAAATGGCCAGTGTCACATCTCCTGCCCAAACTTTGCTGAGTAAGTTAATACGCTCAGACCTTTGCTTCCATTGTGTGTTAAATGTGGCTAGCCTGATCTTAAACTCTTGTCACATTTTGATTAATGAGTGTATTAAACTCTGACCTTGTGATGCAGCAAGAAAGAGTAATAATATGAACAATCGAGTTTCTGTCAATATATGTAAAGCATAGCTTAAGGAGTCTTGTATCTGACTCTGAAGCCTTAAAGGTTTAAAGAAATATGTGCATATCTTCCGTGATCAGTGAGTAAACCTCAATTCCAGTTACACACGTGTGGATCCAAAATAAGTTCTCTTAAAACAATAAATCAAGGGCTTGGCTTTGCTGAAGTGACCCCAAATTTAGCAGGGTGAAGTAAAGAACAGCATCTCACCTAATGAAGGTTTCTAAAGGACCAAAGTAAACAGCCCGTGGAAATTTGCTTGAGTAAATGAACGAAGAGTTTGACTGAAAAGCTAACTACACACCAAGACATGTACTTACAGAAGATAAGTTAATATTATTCATCTTTCCTTGTCTTATTTTGGTTTACTTACAGCTGGGGAAGGAGGGGAAATTAAATGTTTTTTGAGAAAATAGAAATGTTCCTGCTGAAGCTTTTTGTTCCACAGAAACTATTATTTTCCACTGGAACTAACATTTTGACTGATGGTGATCATTCCTCTGCCTGACAGTTTATACTGCAGCTCTGTATATTTGCTTTCGGTGCAAGCTTGGTGCATGAGGTTGTGGTCCTGTTTCCTCACTGAGTAGCTGTGAGTGTGTTAACACTGACTTTAATCCACTGTGCTAAATCAATGGCCGTTTTAATCCCCTTTGTACTCAAGTTGATGCTGATGTATTCTGAAATGAAGAAGTCAATAGATAATTGACATCTTGGAAGAGATGAAAAATGAAATGTGAGATGTGAAAAAGCACTGTAAGATATACATAAATACAGTGGTGAAAATGGCCCTAGGCAAAATAGCTTCACTCTGATTTGCTACACCTTTCCCAGAGAACTGGTGGTGGTTGCATGTTTGCCAGATCAAGCAGAATCTTCTGATGGTTACGTGTCATTTCTCATACTTAGTGTGATATTGCTTAGGTTACTGTCTTTGCCAGTTTATCTTGCCTCCTTTCCTCAATTTGATGTGTTTTAGCAGTTCTTTATCATTTGTCTGCTCTTCAGAGACTACACATTGTTCTGAGCCTGCCAACATCTCCTCCTACCTCACAACTTTCTCTTTTTATCTTTCTCTTGCTTCTGGCATCCTTCTGCCTTTTATGCGGTACTCTACACTTTTTGAATCATTATCTTGTATGCTAATTGCGATCCTTACCTTTCTTTAAATCTCATTTATTTTTTAAGGCTCTAATAAAAATCCCCTAGGCTGCAACAAAACCTTTTGAAACTGGCTGGTGATTCTTGCATTGACATCAGCAGCCTCTGGATGAGACTAAGCTGCTTTTCCTTAATATCCTAATTCATTAAACTGCACGATCTTGCTGGTGAATAGACTTGTGTTCTAGCCTGCAAACTCTAAATATTGGTAAAGTTGGCTTATGAGTGAGTAAGAGTTAACTCGCTAGTGCTGAGCCTGCAAGAATTGAGAAGAGCTGCAGAAGTAAGATCCTTGCAGGTTTAAAAATACAACAGTTTACTCTGTGACCAAGGGAACTGAAATCTGGGTTTCCTGTGGCTTTATATTGTATGGTTGGATTATCCTCCATCAAATTAAGTGCAGGCTCTGACTGAAACTTTTCCTGAATTTGTAACAGCATTTGTAACAGTCTGCACTCAGGGGGGATTCTCTGATGGCAAACTTCATAATTAAACTCATGCTGAACTAATTTAAGTTTCTCTCCTCTACATTAGAACCTCTTTTCACAAAACTTTTAGGGACCAAATGCATTTAAGACTTCAGTTCCTCTCTTCAAATTTTCACTGAAACTGGCTGAGTGGTTCAGATGTTAAGAGGACACACAATGGCAAAGTGTGATTGCCCAACCCCTTTTTGTCTAAAGCTAACCTTAGAAAAATGGTTGGAGCAGGACTCATGATCCAAATCTTTTGAAAATTGATGGAAGTTTCCTAGTTATGGGAATGGATGTAGGACTGTCTACAAAATTCTGTGCTTGTCTTTTAGCGTAAAGTGTCAGGAACACTCAACGGATAACCACTGAACTTCAAAGATACTGTCAGCATCCATCATCCATGGGCATGCATTAAAACCCATCTTGGCATGTCAGAAGATGCAGAGAACAAGGTTTATTCTTGTTTTATGTACAATTTGTTAAGACAGTTTTGTTCTAAGCAAACAATGGGAAATAGAACTTTGTAGCAATATTAAAATATCTACCCTTTTCATAGAGACTTATTTTTGAAGTGTATTCCTATAGAATTAGAAAGTGTGGACAATTTAGTGTATAAATGATGTAAAATGCAAGACTGTAATTTACTTTTTGGAAATTATTAGAGAGAAATCCAGATTTTTAAGCAGCCAGCGGACACTTGTGTGCTTGTCTTTTGAAAGAGATTCTGCTGATGTGACGCATCTGGCTTTTACAGTTATTGGGCAGCACAGAGGGGCATGCTCACTTTGATTTAGGTACTTGTTCTGAATGGGCAAATCACAAAAGGGCTTTGGCGGAGTTTGGGTACTGGGAGAGAGTGGGAAGGAATGGGTTGTTATTGTGTGTAGGCAGGAAATAAAATACTGATGTCTATCCATCTAAGAATGCTGTCCATGGAAACAGAAAGGACTGGCTCCTCCATCCCCTAGTTTTTCACTCTCTGATGAACCTCAGCGATGGCACAGAGTTAAATTTGCCCCCATTCACTGTGTTGCCTTGCCGTGTGTTGTTCTTGACATTTTTGAAGCAGGCATCATCTTCCTGCATTGAAATCCCAGCTGACGGCTAATGCCTTGAAGAAATGTCAAGTGAAAAAACAAAGACATGGTTCCTGATGTGAGGAACCACTTGGAAACCAATTTCTGTAGTGCTTTCTGAACACAACGTTATTTTCCTCTGCAGAAATACGGAGAAAGGGAGTGCCTGTAAAAGTATATTGGGATTTAGTAAAACCTGTGTTGCATTAAGTCTCCCTGAATAAATGTTATTTTTCCAAAACATATACTTTAGAAAGTTTTTTTAGTTGCAAGGGGTGGCCAGTGCCTTCTAGTCATTTGTAAGCCTCCTGTAGTGATTAATTATTCTCTCCTAAAAATTTGATTTTATTTCTTGCTAGAATTTGTTTCACTTCAGATATTGGACCATGTTATGCCTTTATCTGTGAACATAAAGATCCTGTTAAGTCAGAAAAATCTCTTTCTTTGAGTAGGTATTTATAGACTAATTCATCACTTAAGCCAAATTGAGCGTTTTTAAATCTCTTGGTGCAAAGCTGATTTTACAGACCCTGAATTATTTTTCTTTATCCTTTGTGAACCCTTTTCTGACCTCCACGCTCTGAGAATGACGATGACAGAAATGCAATGGGCTGATCTCCAGTCATGCTGTCTCCATGGTCTTGTGAACAGGCAGTCCTATATTCCTATGGGATATTTCTATTTTCAGATTTCACAGTTCCGCAACCATCCCAGACAGAATGTTGTTAGGACCTCACCTGAGTTATAGAGAGGAGATGTATATTTATTCTTTTTGGCTTAATAATTTAATGCTTTGCCTCTTAAGCTTCACTGGTGCTTTAAGGTAAACTGTAGCATTTTTCTTTTCACCCTCTCCTCTTACTTCTTTATCTGAAAATTTCACAGAAATTAACTTTTTGAAGTAAGAAGCATGTGCTTAGGTATAAAAAAGTCTCCCAAAAGGTCTTGCTTTCCACTCTTCGATGCAGCCCAGCCAAGTCCTAAGAGCCAGTGAAACAGCAATCACAGATGATTTGGAAAAAGCTAGTAAGCAACTAATCCATATTCCTCATGACTTTGTTGTGTGTTCCTTATTCTGGTATTATCAGGCAGCAGAGTTAAAACATTTTTTCCACCCACCAAATATACGATTAAGCCACGGAACTTGTTGCAACAGAAAAATGTGAAAACCAAGTGGGATGGGAAAATATGACACAAAATTGCTCCACTTCTAGCTATCAAACACAACGATCCAGCTGCAACCACCAATTCAGAAAATCGTTAATCGTATTCTTGCTAGGAGTATACGTCATGTCATCTTGTGAAGGAGACTTCTGCAGAGTTGTCAAAGCCAGCTCAGGGGGCATCAATACTCTGAAGATAAGTTTCTACAGCACGTGATTCCTGCCACTGTCAGCTTGTATGATCACTGCTAATGACAGAGAGAGGCATCCCCACCAAAAGGTGTTGTGAGCTTCAGGGCTACAGGAATGAAAGGATTTGAAATGAAATCAAATGAGAAAAAATGGGCTTGTGGTGACTGCAAGGCATTTGTTTCCCAGTGTTGCTTGAGTACCAACAAGTGGCTGTGACCTCTGCTCTGTAGCAAGCAGTGTCTCTGTTGCTTCAGTCGATGCTGAGGATACGCTGCCCGTGGGGAAACAAGCTTCCCCAGAGAGAGGTAACCTGGGGTTTACTTCTGGCTTCGGTCTTATTAGTCTTCCCTTTTTCAGAAGCACTCCAGCACAACACACTCCAAGAAAGGATTTCTGTAATAGGAACAGAGTTCAGGCAGCTATCAAGTTTCTTCCTCTCTCTGGGCACCGAGCAGATGTACTTTCTCATTATGGAGCTTTGTTGTTGGCACATTAATCTGAAACCAGGAAGAAAAGACCAACAAGTACTAAGGGTGATATGGGATTTGCTGACGTTTCATGAAGGCAGCTAGATTGCTGCAATACAGCTGGGAAATAGGAATATTAAATTCTACTCTAAACTCTGTTTTACTGTAATGATTCATAAAATGTTGCTTCTTTGCTTTAAGAGACTGTGGCTGTATAGTGACTATGCGTTTCTGGAGAAACTATCTCTAAGTTGGGTACTAAGACTAACTTATCAAATTGGGAGGAAATGAGTGAGTTACATTTATTTTCTTTTTTTAAGACCAAATGTGTTTTTCAGGCCCCAGATTTTTGAGTACATATTGAAGATAAATCTTAAGGAAAGAAAAAATGGACTATGAATGTAGTAACTTGCTAGAGCACTTTATGAACCCTCAGTACAAACAGTATTTCTTGTGATAGCTTTGAAGACGGAATTTGGGTCATATTTCATGTGCTGATGCAAACAACAGTAGCTGTAGTATGTGACAAACATCATTTTTTTTTGAGAAAACCTACATCCCGTCAGTACAAAGACCTACCACCTAGAACTCATATTGTACTTTGTTATCTTGCTCACTATAAATCTGCAAGTGTTTTGCTGAGGGGAAACAAAGAACAGCAATAGCTGGATTATAATCTCTTTCATATTGAGACCTTTGTTGCACTTGTTGGACTCCAAGTTAAAGTGCACTCTAGAAATGCTGTTTGCAATGAAACCATGTCAAAGAGCCAGGTCTTTAATTCATGAAAGTAATGATGCTCTGCAGTGCAGCTCCACAGAAGTCAGCAGAATTGCTTCAGATAACCCCAGCGGAGGGTCTGCTGCATCTGTTCGGTGTCAGAACAACTTAATGCAGGGTTGATATCATTCTTCCTAGGTTCAGTTTATTGTACTATTATTAAGGGTGACCTCATCCTGTTCAGCTCCAGATGTCTGTAATCTAGTCATTTGCAGCTGAACCCAGCCAGCCTGTGCCCCTTGCAGTCAATAGGTCAGGAGAACTGGACCCTAAAAGTGTCTGTTCCAGGGAACTGGATGAAATACAAAGTAGGGATCTAACCTTTGTGAAAGGAGGCAGAATATAGGTATGTTCAGTCTTTTGTAAGTGGTTATGAGCTTGTTCTGCTCTTGATCTGCATCTGAAAGCAATGTACCCATATTAATGCAAATGTCCTCTGTTGGAGCAGGCTGGGATATACACCAGGTACCTACGGTTGCTTGGATTTGAGTTTGGAGCAAGAGAAGAGCAAATGTACCTGCCAGCTGAGGCTGCATCCTAACTGTTGCCAACCCCATCCTGTGTAAGGACCCGGCATGATTTCTATGTGCAATACAGCAAGCTGGGTAAGCGGCTGAGCCAGCACTACCCAGCGTCTCCCTGAGCTGTGTGAATCCACAGCTAGGTAGTATGGGATATGAGAAAAGCTGCTGCAAAAGTGCCTTCTGGCTGTCTTTACCCCGCAGACCACTCTAGTGTTTCCCAGGCAGCGTCTAGCGCATCTCCATCATTTGAAGCGGGTATCTAAACAGGGGAAGAAAGATGCTCGATGCAGGGTGTGTAGCCCCCAGGACTAACCTACTGATAAGGAGACAGTACACAGCTAGATACCATGGAAGTACACTTTTTTACCTCGCATGTTTTCCTTTCCCTCCTTTTGATGCTACACAACTCTAGCGTAAGGAGGCACCCTGTGTCTTCTGCTGCCATAGAGCCTGCAGGCAGCAAAAATGGAGTTGGGCCAGAATAGCAATTTTTGGCCTCTTGTGATTACTGCAGCCTAGTGAAAGAGCTAAAAAAGCCTGAAATTTGTTGTAAGTGTGGGGGGAATATGAAGGAGGCCTCCAGCCATCTTTTCACGTTTCCTTGCCATTTGTGCTCTTTTATTTTGCTACACCTTGTAATCCAGCTCACAGTAGCTGCCCAGTGAACAAGCTCAAATACAGCTCAGAGCTCTCAAGCAAGGGAAGGAGTGCCAAGACTGACCTTGCATTGCAGCAAAGACCACGGTGCTGTGCGCATTGTAATATTGTGGTGATGGGCAACACCAGTGGCCTTAAATTTGAGTTTACCCTCAGGAGCAGATGCTGGACAACAGTTATGGCAGCAGGCTTTAAAGGGAATGGTAAGGGAGGCAAATACTCTGCTAGACAGAGATTTCTGCACAATTTACCTTTGGTACCTTCTCTGTACCCAGGACAGTTCAGGAAAGGTGTGAGGGAGAAGAAGTAGTTGCCTCATGGGAACCCGTCAGTCCCTGTCAGGGCTGTGAGGTGGGACAGTGGTTCCACGGCTGGAGGAGCAACGTGAGGACGCGTTTGTAGGGACAGGCACCAGCAAATTGTAGCTGGTCCTGCCTGTGCCCTGAGCCCCTTTGAGTCCTGAAGTCAGAAGCGCAGTGCAGGGATGTGGGTAACGCAGCCTGTCTCCTCCTGTCAGCTTCCACCCAATACAGACTGTTTTTCTGGAGTTAGTTACTCAGAGAAAAAAAAAAAAGTCACTTAAAAAGTCCTTAAATCTGTGTCCAGAGATAGGAGTTATACTAGTGCACAAGTTAGTCTGCCTCAGGAACTGGGCAATAATCTAAATCAATCCAACAGAGCAAAAAAAAATATGCAGAGGAAAAAAAAAAACACAAAAAGAACATTTTTTTTTTTCCTGAGCAAAGAGTCCAAGATATCAATAACATTTAACCTTGTCTCCTCTTCTGTAAATATCTCTCCCCTGAAAACCCAGACAATGGTTTAAACCCAGCTGTTCAGTCCAGCAGAGCTCCAGAGACATCCTGCTGTTCTAAAATGGCGACTGTGAAACAGGATGGCAATAAGTCTTACAAAAATTCCCTGTGATACCATTTGGGAGTCAATTTAGTATGCAAGAAGTATCTTGGAGCAGGATAGAAGGTTTCCCATTTTTCATTCTCCTCTGTGATATTGTCTGTGTGGGAGGCAGCTGTTGGAAGGCCTGCAGGAACTTGAGAATTTGACTGAGAGCCATAAAGTTGCACAAATGTATTCAAAAGCTTTGTACAGTTTCCACTGGAATCTGGGCTGCAAGTTTATGATGAAACCAGAAAACTTTGTCTGCCTATTATCTTTTTTGATGTGAATATTTTGATGTGAATGTTTTGGAATATCTAATTTGGACTATTAAAATATATCTGGAATAAGAAAGAGGTATAAATACTTTCCTGGAATCAACCCCCACGCAAGAAATTAATTACAGAAAAGAATTCCCTGCAACAACTATCCATAAGTCTGTTTGTATCTAGGGCTGCTGTTTGTTGCCATTCAGAGGTACTTTCAAACTGTTTTGCGCTATTGTGTTAATTAAGATGATGTTTTCATTAGTTTCAGTTCACATACTATTTTAATCTAGATTTTTGAAGGAAGGCATTTTAGCAGATAATGGAATGTGGGCAGCACAGTGGAGGCTACAGGGAGCTCATTACCCTTTTCTCAATTCGTTGTAGTTTCATCAGTCATTAATTCCACTTTAAGCTTCCCTGTTGTTAGAATGTACGTGGCAAGTGACTTTGTTTTTCGTATTCAACAATGTGCCACTTTCCATACATAATACAAAGACAGAATGCAATTATTGGCAGCATTAGAATACTTCAAAAGGTTTAAAGATGTGGAAGAAGGCTCCCGGAGGAGGGTGCGTTTGAGAGTGTTCGAGACAGCAACACAAACAACCTTGTAAGGCTGAAGAAAAAACAGGGAAGAAAAGGGATGATGATGTTGAACTTGCTCTCTCATATATCACAAAGTCATGGAGCGAGTTAGGTTGGAAGAGGCCTCTCTGGTCCACGTCCCTGCCTAAAACAGAGCTAACTTCAGTGTTAGGTCACGTTGCTCAGGGCATTTTCCAGTTGAGTTTTGAATATCTCCAAGGATGGAGATTCACCAACCTCTGAGGACACTGAATCAAGGCTTTGACTACCCTCATGGTGATAAGATTTACTTATATCTAATCAGAATTTTCTTTGTGGCAACTAGCACCTATTACCCCTTGTCCTATTGCTGTTCACCTCTGAGAAAAGTTTTGGTGCGTTTTCTCTCTATAACCTCCCCATTAGGTAGTTACAGGCAGTAATGAGATCCTCCCTTAAATCCTCTTTCTTTTCCAGGTTGAACCAACCCAGTTTTTTCAGCGTCTCATGGTACTTCATGTGCTCCAGGCCCTGAAGCATCGTGGTGGCCATCTGCTGTACTCACTCTGGTATGTCTGTGTCCCTCTCGTGTATGGGAGCCTCAAGTGAGACACAGTACTCCATATGCTGTCTTGCAAGTGCCAAACAGAGAGGAAAAAATCACTTGCCTTGACTTGCCGTCTGCGCTTTTGCCCAGTATTTGGTCGCTTTTATTTGCTGCAGAGGTACTCTGCTCACTTGTGCTCAATTTGACCACCAGGGCCCATGGGTCCTTACTTGTGGAGCTGCTTTGCAGCTGATTGGCCTCCAGCCTGTGGCACAGTGCGGGTTATTCTTTCCCACGTACTGGGATTTACATTTGCTGAACTCTGGGAAATTTCTGCCAGCTCATTTCTCCAGTCTGTTAAGTCCTCCCAAATGGCAGCCCTCCAGCGTATTGACTTCTCTCCCTTCTCTCCTCTTCTCTCATTTGGTATGATCTGTGAAATTGCTGATTGGAGTCCATGTTTTTGCCCAGGTTGTTAATATAAATGTGAACCACTACCGGCTCTAGTGTGAACCCCTGAGTAATACTATGAGCAACAGGCCTCCAGTTGTACTTTTAATCTTTCATTACTACTCCCTGTGCCTCACAACTCGGACAGTCCTCCACTCACCTTTTACACGACCCATCTGGTCCATTTGTCACCAATGTCACTATATAAATCATGGGACAGCATGCCAAAATCTTTGCTAAATCAACATCCACTGCTCTTTTCTTGTCCGCTTGTCATAGAATGCAATCAGATTTGTCAGGTATAATTTGCTCCTGGCAAATCTGTGCTGGCTAATCCCAAACATCCACCTGTCCTACACGTGGCTGGAACTTCCTTCAAGGATATACTCCATAACCTTCCCAGGACTGGGATGAGCCTGGCCTGTCATTTCCCAAGCTCTTTCATGTTTTCCTTGAAGATGTGAATGACATTTGCTTTTTTCATGTCATCTGAAGCCTCCCCAATCACCATGACCTTTCAAAGATCATAGAATCATAGACTGGTTAGAGTTGGAAGACACCTTAAAGGTCATCTATTTCCAGCTCTCCTGTCATAGGCAGGGACACCTCCCACTAGACCTGGTTGCTCAAAGCCCCATCCAACCTGGCCTTGAACACTTCCAGGGATGGGACATCCACAACTTCTCTGGGTGACCTGTTCCACTGCCTCACCACCCTCACAGTAAAGAATTTCTTCGTAATATCTAATCTAAATCTACCCTCTTCCAGTTTGAAACCGTTACCCCTCATCCTATTGCTACACTTTATTAGTAGGTTTACTATCCCCTTCTGGTTGCTTATGAGGTGTCACAGCTTGGTCAGACCAAGAAGTGATGGGTCTGCCTAGAAAAGTGAAGTGATGGCCAGTTATAAGCCAGCTCTGAAGCAAATGTATGCAGAGAAAGGTAGGACAGAAGTCTACCAACTATCAGAAAAGCTGAAGTAAAATACTGGCACAGTCCTATAACTCATGGAGCATATTATGCGCTGAAATTCTTATTCCTCATTTTCTTGACAAATGATGCAAAAGGAGCAGAAAGTGGCTAATATGAATCTTGTTTCAAGACTATGATTGCAGCAGTAATAAGAAATGACGTAAACTTAACTCATTCTTGTTAGAGAGTACTAAAGGGAGTGACTTGGACTACAGCAGCAGTGTGCAACCAGTGCAGAAGTTTGCTATGAAATAGCTCTTTAACCACCCTTCTTCATACTTTTTGAACTCTGTTTAGCAAGCGCAGTTCTTGTATAACAATCAAAGTGACAGAAAACAAATGTTTCTTGTGGTATCTTTTGACCATCAAAGACAATTTTATTTAAAGGAAGGACTTTTGTAACGATATAAGATCATGAAACACTTGTTCACAGGTAAGATGTTCTGGTCAGGTCCAGTGGTGTTTTGCTTTACTTGAACATGAAATCTTGCAGAAAAATCATAGAATCACAGAATGGTGTGTGTTGGAAGGTACCTTAAAAATCATCTAGTTCCAACCCCCTTGCCACCAGACCAGGTTGCTCAAAGCCCCATCCAACCTGGCCTTGAACACTTCCAGGGACGGGACATCCACAACTTCTCTGGGCAACCAGTTCCACTGCCTCACCACCCTCAATGTATGATATAGAATTAATGGGAAAAGGAGGCTTTTGTTCCTGGAAAACTCTCTTTGCTGCTCTGACTCTCAATCCCTTTCATATTTTCTAAGTAAAATACAACTAAACAAGTAAGCTCTAATGAATCCAATAACTGACATAGCCCTTTAGTTCGCTTTCATGCAACTTTAATGTGTCTTGGTGTCTTAGGAGGGTGCACAGTCTTCCTAAGCCACTGTTTTGCAGTCCTCTGGGGTGACAGGTTTCTGAGCTGTCAATACAGGGATTGTCTTGGGCATTATTTTTGACCCGGGTGCTTGCCCCTTTCACTTGCTTCTGTCAAATTCTGAGGACTCTCAAAAGCCTGATTCCCTTAAAGACCTTGTCTTCATCTGTGAATAGTGACTGTGATTGAAATATTTATTTCTGGAACATGATAGCTTGGCTTAGCACTGTCCATTTTGCCAAATTCTTGCCTTTTTTTTTTTTTTTTAAAGTGTGTAAATATTTTTCTTATTTTTAAAAAAATACTTTCTTTTTGGCATCTCTGTTCTTTTGGTATGTTAGTATTTCTTTAACATCTCTATTTATCTGTGGCCAAATGAGAACTATCTTGCCTTATTGGGATTTTCTTATTCTAGTATTCATTCTGATATTTTCCATTCCATCACCATAGGAGGTGGTTTGTTCATCCCTGAGAAGCATCCCAGACAACAGCGTTAGTATTTTGACAGAGGGAATATGCACACAGACTGATTCTCTTCTATTTACAATGTTTCTTCTTGAATGATTTGTTTCTGGTTCATCTTGCAAACTTGCAGATTCAATGCAAAGCTTTTTATCATGTTTGCATGCAGGTTTACTGCTTGTTTCAGATCATTAGCTGTTCTTGAAAGTGTTTGTGCCATTACTAATGGCACCGAAGATGAACCTTGGTTGTGATGAAGTACTTCCATATTTACAAAATCCTCTTTGGTGATATCTGTTAGAGTTTCTCTTTTGGGTCTTGCAGCCATTGGTATTGATTAGTTTCTGCTTTGAAAATGCAATTCCAGAGGAAACTTGGAAATGTTATTCATAGATCCTTGCTTAGGTCAATATAATTTCAGTCTGTGTACACATCTTCAAGTAGGTCTCAAACCTGTGTAAGGGTGTTTAAGAGGCTAATAAACAACCCATTCTGTGATTCTGCAGAAGTACTGCTCCCAGCCCTCCCTGTTGCTTCTGTGAAGAAAGTTTGATATCTTTCAACATGTCAAAAGTTAGTGTTTGCTGCTGATGCCAAAAGGTTCTTTTGTTGGGCTCTTCTTGTTTTGTGGCATCAACGCCTGTTCACTAATCTAGCAAGGGTTCTATGAGTTTTGCAGAGAGCTCCCATTTGCCTCTCTGATTTTTGACCCATTTTATCTTCCAGTATTGGCACATGCAATATTATTTGAAAATGAGATTCATGGGACAAGGCTTTTTGCACTGGAGAATAATACGTCTCTTGCTTGAAAGTAAGGTTTTGTCTTCTATAGCTTAAGACCCTTTGCTTCAGTCATTCCTAGTGTTTGCTGCAACTCAAATCCCTATGCCACCTGCATGTCCTTTCATGTTTCTCAGGTGCACAATGTCTGGCTTGTTGTCAAGTAAAATTTATTTGGAGACAAATATATTCCTATAAAATGCTTAAATTCTACTTTACAATGGTGAGGTGGGAACACATAGAAGGGTTTCAGCTCTGCTCATAGATTTAGTATCCTGCTTTCCCAGTTTCCTCTTTCTCATGGCACAGAAGTGGCAACGGTCTTATTTTGGATTCTTTGTTGCATCCCATGGTCTTGTCATGAGGGAAGGAGAATGCTCAGCTCCTTCTCTTATTAATCTTGATGCTTCATCATTTTGGCCAGTTCACAGAATCACTGGGGTTGGAAGGGACCTCTGGAGGTCATCTAGTCCAACTCCCCTGTCAGAGTAGGGTCACCTAGAGCAGGTTGCGCAGGATGGTGTCCAGGCGGGTTTTGAAGGTCTCCAGAGTCGGAGACTCTCCCACCTCTCTGGGCAGCTTGTTCCAGTGCTCTGCCACCCTCAAAGGAAAGAAGTTCCTCCTCATGTTCAGATGGAACTTCCTATGTTCAAGTTTGTGCCTGTTACCTCTTGTCCTATCACTGGGCACCACTGCAGAAAGACTGGTGCCATCCTCCCGGCACCCTCCCTTTAAGTATTTATAAGCGTTGATGAGATCCCCCCCATAGCATTCTCTTCTCCAGACTAGAAAGACCCAAGTCCCTCAGCCTTTCATCATCATAAAGATGTTCCAGCCCCCTAATCATCTTTGTAGCCCTCTGCTGCA